>SNQJ01S0146588.1:0-23888 GCA_010110895.2 Picea sitchensis
GTACATGTTGGAGGAATCTATATCGAGGAAAGTTTTTAGGGTTTTCTCCCCATTGAGGGTTTTCCTAAGGATATATCTTGTTGTTCTATGGATATCTATCTTTCAATTGTGATCCTTTTGCATATTAAATAATAATAATATATATACAATATCATCTCTCTTGAAAAATCAATATGGTATCAGAGTGGGACCATGCCTAACTCCCTCACAGGAGGGCCTGGGAAAATAAGAGAGATAACTTATGTTTGGATTCAGTGGGATTGATCTGAATAGTGAGAGATATGGGAGCAATGAAGGAATCGATGTCATGAGCAGTGGCACCTGCCGCTGCAAAGTTGGCTCCATGCCCAAAATCTAAATCCACTGACTGTAAATATGGACTCAGAAATGAAAATCCCATCATCGTATCTTCAAAGCACAATGGATACGCCCTCGTCGAAGAAATGTCTTGGGTGTAATAAATATGGAAAACGAAGTGCACGTTATAATTCTTCCCAGGACATAAATCTGGTAGTCTGGTGCATTTGGTTAGTTCCAGTAATTTCTTTTCTCTTATGGGATGTGTGGAAGGCATGGAAGAGGAGGGTGTTGGCCCTTGACCAAGTTTTGGGAGTTTCTTGGTCATGTTGACCTATTTTGGGACTTCGATAGCCTGTCAAAGGATGAGTGTTGGCCCTTGGATATGGAAGCAAGAAAATATCGAGGAAGAAAAGGTTAAACAAAAATTGCGCAGAATACACAGTGACTGTCACTGGGTCGAAGTAAGCAAAAGAGCAGAAAAGCCGGAGCGAAGTGCGACAAAGCTAGCCGTTGGATGGGGAGATCAAGGATGACGTATCAATAAGGGAGATGGATCGAGGACAACTCAAAAAGTGGGGAAAGCCACTGTTACCACTGCGCAAAAAGAAATGAGAGACAGGTTGGCGAAGCCCAGGAAAAGTGGGTCAAGTTTCCCTAGGGTTTTAGACACCTAGGGTTTTGACACCTAGGTTTCAACCTAAGGCTGTCAGTGAGAGACTATAATGTATAAATGGAGGTCGAGAGGACCTAGGTAAGGTCGATACTATTTTTGGGCATTGATATTGATTATTGTTGATTGAGAGATTATTGTACTGTGAGAGAGGGAGTGTTGAGAGAAAGATCTTCCTGGTATTGTAAGATCTTTAGCTATGTGCGAGGATCAAACCCTTCAGCTGGGTGCGCATGACGATAGAGGAAGAGAGAAGAAGAGAGGATATCTGCTGGCTAAGAGCACAGATCAGAAATGTAGGCGTTATCTTAATATATTATAAGAACATTTCTGTGGACGTAGCCCTAGAGAGAGGGTGAACCACATATAAATTGTGTTGTGTGTGTGATTTATGCTTTGATCTCTATTATTGTTATATGGTTAATTTCATTACTGTGTTAGATTAGATTTGTGAATGTGCAGGATAGATCTAGCTTGATAAGTGTTGATGCGTATGGAGTTGTTGTTGTACTTGATCCACTTGACATTCTTTTGGTTGTAGACATCTCTGTCCTGCAACCCCCTCATAGTTGCTTCGGGTGAGACTGCATCTTCTTTGC
The DNA here is from genome assembly GCA_010110895.2 of Picea sitchensis. NCBI lineage: Eukaryota > Viridiplantae > Streptophyta > Pinopsida > Pinales > Pinaceae > Picea > Picea sitchensis. The sequence continues at coordinate 1,570 of SNQJ01S0146588.1, forward strand.
AGGTGTTGCCGAAAGGGCCAGTAGCTAGAGCTTGTTGGTGTGATCTTGGAGTGAACCTTGGGTCTGCCCCTGTGCCAACAAATGGTTCCATTTCCAAGACAAGAATCTTCATGAGGGAATGTCAAGGTGGTTCCTATCAAAGATAGAGATTCAAAAGTGGATAGAAGATCGGGAGAGGGACTTCACTGAAGCCCAGAACAAGAACTCTAAAATGAGTACTGAAGATTGGCTACAAAGATACATTTTCAATGACATTCACGAGATTTTCTTTGGAGGAATCCATCAGGAGCTACACGAGTTGTTGGCTAGATTAGCTGATACACAGTTTGAGATCAGATCTATACCTTCTGTGGCTTGGACATCAACAATGATACAGAGGGTTAAGAGAGTTGATAACATTGTATCCAGAGACATAGATGATTGGTTTGATAGTAGCATTGGAGGGTATATCACCGAATTTATTGTTGACATAGTAGAATCTTATAACCAAGCCAAGAGATACTTTTTCAAAGGACCCAAAGGGAAATTTTTGCATTTTCTGAAGTTAAGAATCAAGATGCTCTTGCATGAAAACCACATCTTGAAGATACAGTAGATTGGCAAGACCTGAAAAGGCTAATGTTCAAAAACTCAGACAACGACAGGGACAAAGAAGCTGGACATACGCGCAGTGGAAGAGTATTCATAGGGGTTCACCTTGAGAACCTGTTTAAGCAAAACTACAAAGAAGAGGGTTTCTATAGTGGGGAAGAGGTAGATCTAACAGACGAAGAACATTTAGAACCCACCAGAACAGAAGAAGGGGAAGCTGAAGAACTTTTCCAAAGTGAGCCAGAAATCTCAGGAACTGCACAAACTATTGAAGTAAGTATTAACGACCCCCCTATTATTTCAGAAATATTAAACCATCAGAATAGTCAGAATCACCAGAGTCTACGGAGTACCATTACTAGAAGTTTAGTGTCTACTCAGACATGAAACCTAGGCAACTCCATGGCAGATGAGATGAGGCTCCCTATCTTTAGAGGTGATGGATCTAAAGATCCTAATCAACACTGGTTCCTATGTGAGGCCATATGGAACATTAAAAACATTATCGACAAAGCTGTTAAAAGAAACCAGTTTAGCACCACACTGAGGGATCACACGTTAAGCTGGTACATGAAGCTTGTCCAAGGATTTGCGCAGTCTAAGCCACTGAATGAGATCAAGAACGCACTAGTTGCAGAGTTTAAGAAACCTAATTCTGAGTCACAATGTATCACAAAACTGAAAGAGATCAAGCAAAAGGTCGCTGAACCTATTTGGGAGTTTGATCAAAGATTCAAAACCTTAACTGGAAGATTGAATTTTAAGATCCCAGATGAACAGAACAAGGAATGGTTCATCACTACCCTTATACCGCATATTAGATTTCCCTTGATGCAACATAAGATTGCATCACAGGTATAATCTTTGGAGATTTCCATGAAGCTTGAATCAACACCTATGGGAGAATCTAGCTCAGGCATGAGCCAGATCCTAAGCCAACTGACTAGTTTGTCTTTGCAGGTCGAAGATATGAAGAAGGACAAGGGGAAGGACAAAAGAGAAGATATCTGGTGTGTAATATGCAGATCTGAAGTTCATGATAAGGAACACTATCCCTTGTTTCATGAATATTTAGCCTCAGGAGCACCAAGCCCCTTGAAGCAAGTTAACCTGCCCTGGTGCGAAGTATACAAAAAATGACATCGCCCTGGTGAGTGCTACTATATGCAGAAGTATGTTCAAACACCCAAAAAATTGTAGTGCACATTCTATAAGTCCATAGGGAATTATGAAAAATATTGTAGGGCCTTTGACCTGATGCATGAAATATCAAGAGACATATACAAGATCCAAGGTGAAGTTCACCAAGAAGGAAACAATGCACAATACAATTGCCCAAGAAGAGGAAACTTCAATCCTCACGGTGGATACAGAGAACGAGAATGAGGAGGAGGTACGGGTCAAGGTTGAGGACAAATAATCTGTTACAACTACGCGTAGCCAGGACATCTAGTGAGGGACTTCCAGAACCCTTGCATCACATGTAGTTATTGCAACTCCTTCGAGCATGTTATTGAAGACTGCCCTGTGTTTCTAGCCAAGCTTTAGGAAAGATGAGGACCCCAAAAAAACCCTCAAGTACAACTGATATATGATAAGCCTCGCAGAACAAACTCTAGAGTCATTTTTATTACTCAAGGAGGCACTACTACAAGAGAGGATAGAACAATCCAAAGAAAGATCACAAAAGATTCAGGTATCAGGAAAGTTGTGGGGAAGACTCAGGATTTTTATGCAAAGAAAGAAAGACAAATATTCGAGGAAGTGATACAGGAGTTCAAGAGAGACCAAGGGTCCTCATCAAAAACATGACCTGAAATAAAAGAGTATGGAATGCCTCAGACATTTGACCAGTCAACTACGCATAAAGAAGGAAAAGAGGTAAGTAAACTCATCGAATTTTTGTACACTTGTCTTAAGTTAATTCAGGATGGGAACGCTGTGCAAGAACTACAAAACTTAATCAGACAATATGAGCTAGGGAAGATAGACCCCTTACTAAATAAGGCAGTACACCAAATTGGCAAGAAGAGAAGAACAAATAAAGAATTACATCTGAATGCTTAGATAGGAGAATATGATATAGACTATGTGGTCCTCGACTTAGGATCGAAGGTCAATGTTATGACGAAGCAAACTTGGGCACTAATGGGAAAACACAAGATGATCTATTCCCCTATCAGACTTCGCATGGCTAATCAACAAGCTGTCAGCCCATTTGGACGATTGGAGCATGTCCCTGTGGGCATCGACGGAGTTAAAACCTTTGCATATTTTGAGGTAATTGAAATTTTTGATGATAGATGCCCTTACCCCGCATTGCTTGGAATCGATTGGGCCTTCAACAATTCTACTATTGTTGATTTGAAGAAAAGACGTATCACCTTTGAAAGAGATGGCCTTAGGGTCATTGCACCCTTAGATCTAGATGAGGGTTAGCGTTACACAGAGCCCATCAGAGAAGAGGACCATGCATACGAATTGGAAAACATCTACAAACTAATAGCCAAACAACAAGATTATACCAATCCTACAGCCGATGGGAATTCGAGCTGGCGAAGTGAAAACACGTGTTCATCAAACTCGGAAGAAGCATTGGAGAAATAGCAGAACCAGATGTATGAAATCTCTACCAGAAGATGTGCAAGATTAACCAGAGAAGTTCGCTGGATTGACATAACAATGAGTAAGTTACCCACATTCGATGGCTTGAACCCCCTAGAAACCTTCCTTTCAGATTTTGAAACAAGTTTACCAACAGAAAAATGATTGTTGGCAATGAATGAGGCCCTGAAAGCTACACCAACAATATGGGGGGGACGCACAAAAGAAACATCACAGACTGGACACAATGCCGAACCTTGATGACAACACGATTTTCAGCACAAGTAGTAAGCTGCGAAGTAAGGTATACTAGTTGAAGCTTCCCAAAGGACCATATGCAAAGCTATGAAGAGGTCTGGAGCAATATTCCTCGAGAACAATGGGTGCACAGATTCATTAACACGCTAGATACAACCCCTATCAACTAGTACCTTCAAGTGGAACTGCGCCTCATCACCACAGATTGGGAAGGTATGATTCAAATTTTTTTTACCACCTTTTTATTTGAAAGTGAATATCCTTCAGCAAACCAAGCACTACATATTGTGAGGCATAAGGTATTCGAAGAGGCATCTAGCCTCCCTATGGAGCAAGAGGAGGATGAATGGACTGGGCCTCTCGAAAAATTGCAGACTTGCTATAAAATCAATGCTGATGACGACGATGACCCAAGGAAGATCAACATCATGGAGACAGAAGGCCAAAGAGATGTGGAGGGACCAAGAGTTGAACTACCATTTATTGGACAACCAATCAAGATCATAAAGGCCAATATTGGAACATAGGAGACACCAAAGCTTGCCAATGTCGAAGATTATTGGGATGTTGCTACCATTGACAAGATTACAGAGTTATTGCATGAATATCGGGACTTGTTTCCAACCAAGTTCACTGATATGAAGGGTATCAAAGGACCTATGGGAGAGATGAGAATACCTTTAAAACGAGACATGAAGCCAGTCAAGCAAAGACCCTACATATTGAATCCGAAATACAAGGAAAAAGTGAAGATTGAGCTCGACAGAATGATGGAAGTAGGGATTATTGAACCTGTCAAAGAATCAGAATGGATCAGCCCTATGGTGGTACATGAAAAGAAGACAGGAGAAATCAGAATATGTGTGGACCTTAGGAAATTGAACGATGCCTGTCTGCACAACCCTTTCCCTACACCATTCACTAATGAAGTAATAGACAACGTGGGAGGCCAAGAGGTATATTCTTTTACAGATGGATTTTCAGGATACCATCAAATCCAGATTGCAAAGGAGGACCACCATAAGACCACGTTTTCCACAGAATGGGGATCCTTTCAATACACAGTAATGCCATTTGGACTAAAGAATGCCCCGACCATCTTTTCCAGGGTGGTGGTCGAAGCGTTCAAAGAATTTTTGCATAAATTTTTAGAAGCATATTTTGATGATTGGACTATATTTAGTTTGTTGAAAAACAATATTGAATGTCTAAGTCTAATGTTGGATAAATGTAGGCAGTGTCAAATTGCTTTAAATTTGAAGAAGTGCATCTTCTTCTCACCATTTGGAGTATTATTAGGCCATATTATATGCAAGCAGGGATTGCTGGTTGATCCATCTAAAGTTGCAATTATACTTGATTTGCCACCTCCTACTTCAATTAAACAATTGCGCACTGTGCTAGGACACACTGACCATTACAGGAAATTCATTAAAGGCTATGCCCAAAGCACAACACCAATGGAGAAGCTGCTGAAGAAGGATAGCTAGTTTGGGTGGACAAATGAATGCCAACAGAGCTTCAACACACTGAAACAAAAGATGGTCACTGCGCCCATTCTGGTTTTTCCAGATTGGAGCAAGGAGTTTCATGTGCACGTCGATGTGTCTTATATTTCACTAGGAGAAGTACTGGCACAACCATGAACAAGAGAAATTGATCACCCGTTAGCCTTTTCTAGCAGGAAGCTATCCACAATAGAAGTTAACTACACCATCACACAGAGAGAAGGATTGGCCATGGTATATGCACTACAGAAATTCGGCCACTACTTATTGGGAGGACACTTTAAAATGTTCACAGATCACTCTGCGCTAAAATATCTAGTCAATAAACCAGTGTTGGAGGGGAGGATATGTAGATTGCTCCTGCTGTTTCAGGAATATGATTTTGAGATCATAATTAAGCCAGGAAGAATGAACAAGGGCCCTGACCACTTGTCAAGGTTGGAACATGGAAAAGAATCCACCAGTTTGGAGGATACACTATCAGATGCACAACTGCTCATCATTAGAAATATTGATGACCACTTCGTAGACATCGTCCAGTTCCTAACAATAGGGATAGCACCTAGTGAGTATACAATTCCCCAGAAGAAACAACTCGTGGTGCATGCTGCAGACTTTTCACTGATAGTTGGTCAGCTATACAAGATGGGACCTGATGAGATAATAAGACGATGCATTATGGAGGCAGAGAGCCTACTGATCCTCGCAGAAGCTCATGAAGGCATCACAGGAGGACATTATGCAGGGAAAGCAAATGCGCAGAAGGTCCTGCGAGCTGGCCTTTGGTGGCCTACCTTACACAAAGATGCTAAGGATTATGCTAGAGCTTGTGATACATGCCAGAGAGTTGGAAAACCATCCCGAAGAGATGAAATTCCATTAGCACCGTAGATGACCCTACAAGCATTTGAAAAATGGGCCATTGACTTTGTGGGACCTATAAACCCACCAGGGAAGTGCACAGGAGCAAGGTACCTCATTACTGCGACTGAATACTTAACTAGATGGGCCAAAGCAAGAGCAGTCAAGGACTGTAGTGTAACTATAGCTGCGTGCTTTATCTTTGATGAAATAATAACCATATATGGATTCCCTAAGACCCTTATGATTGATCAAGGCACCCATTTCATCAATAAGACAATGGAATCTCTGAATGAAGAATTTGCAGTTCACCATCAAAAGAGTACACCTTAACATCCATAAGAAAATGGCACGGTTGAAGCATTCAAAAAGATCTTGGAGACATCATTGATGAAGGTTTGCAGTGTGAACATGGAAAACTGAGATTTAAGAGTACCAACAATACTCTGGGCTTATAGAATCACTTGCAAGAAATTAACAATGCAGACCCCTTTCAAGTTGGTTTGTGGCCTTGAAGTTGTTGTCCCGATGGAATACTTGGTACCAAGCTTAAGAATTTCTACATTTACAGACATGGATGATATTGGTGCTGTCCAAGAGAGCTTAGCACAGTTGGTTGAATTGGAGGAAGACCGATTCATTGTAGTATTCCACCAACAGGTTCAGAAAGAACGAGAGAAGGCATATCATGACAGGCACATCAAGAAGAAGACATTCAAGCAAGGTGACTTAGTACTGGTGTATGACAGTAAGTTCATAAGACACCCAGGGAAGTTTATGACACATTGGCTTAGACCATAAGAGATCGCTTATGTTACAGAAGGAGGAGTTGCAAAACTGCTAACATTGAAGGGAGAATGGAAGGAAGGATTGGTGAACGAGAGTCAACTGAAGNTCTAGGTACCAGGTGCAGTTGAAACTGGGTACCAGACATAGAAAAGACAGTCTGCACAACGGAAGAGAAGCGACACAAAGTAGAAAGAAAAGACTGCACTGCGCAGTCCAAAGTCGAAGTAAAATTGAAAGATCAGATCTGAAGTGCCTTGGGATGAGTCACAGGTGAGTGTTGGGGGCCTATTGGCCCTTGAATATGGAATCAAGAGAAGATTGAAGAAGAAAAGGTCAAACGTGAATTGCGTGGAATACACAGTGACTGCCACTGGGTCGAAGTAAGCAAAAGAGCAGAAAAGCCGGAGCGAAGTGCAGAAAAGCTAGCCATTGGATGGGGAGATCAAGGATGACAGTTCAACAAGGGAAATGGATCGAGAACAAATCATAAAGAGGGGAAATGCACCGTTACCACCGTGAAAAAATAAAGGAGAGACAGGTTGGCGAAGCTCAGGAAAAGTGGGTCAAGTTGACCTAGGGTTTGGGTAATTAGGGTTTTGACAGCTAGGTTTCGACCTAATGCTGTCGTTGAGGGACTATAATGTATAAATAGAGGTCGAGAGGACCTAGGTAAGGTTGGTACTATTGTTGGTCATTGGTATTGATTATTTTTGATTGAGATATTATTGTACTGTGAGAGAGGGAGGGCTGAGAGAAAGAGCTTCATGGTATTGTAAGATCTTCAGCTGGGTGTGAGGATCAAACCCTTCAGCTGGGTGCAAAAGATGGTAGAGGAAGAGAGAAGAAGAGAGAAGATCAACTGGCTAAGAGCGCAGATCATAAATGTAGGATTTATCTTAATATTTTACAAGCCCAGTTCTGTGGATGTATCCCTAGAGAGAGGGTGAACCACGTATACCTTGTGTTGTGTGTGTGATTTATTCTTTGATCTCTGTTTCTGTTATATGGTTAATTGCATTGCTATGTTAGATCAGATCTGTGACTGTGCAGGATAGATCTAGCTTGATAAGTGTTGATTCATATGGAGTTGTTGTACTTGATCCACTTGTAGACATCTCTATCCTGCAACCCCCTCATAGCTGCTTTGGGTGAGACTGCATCTTCTTCATAGGTGTTGTCGAAAGGGCAAGTAGCTAGGGCTTGTTGGTGCGCTCTTGGAGTGAACCTTGGGCCTTCCCCTGTGACAACAATGAGCGCAAGACGAAGTGAAGATCATGGGATCTCGGTCCACTTTTGGGTTTTGGGGATAATGTAACGGGAATGGGATGTCGGCCCATGGGTTTACCCATGTTTAGGCCTATTTTGTATGTATAAATAGAAGGATAGGCAATGTAAGAGAGGGGAGAATAGTGCATCTATGTGATGTGAATGTATGCTAAGTGCAAGTAGGGTCTGCAAGTGATTCATGCATGACTATAAGAGACTTGCAAAGCTAAGTGTAGGTCCTTGTAGCAGATTGTGGAGATCTTAGTGCTGTAATGCAAGGAAGAAGGATCTAGCGAGCTGCGTAGATCTTCTGTTCTGTGTAGAGTAAGGATTTTGATGGCTTTGTGCTTGTAATTGATTGAATGAAGGCAATAAAGAAGAAGAGTCGGTGGATGTCACCCTAGGGTGGGGGTGAACCACATAAACACTATGTTATGTGCTTTGTGCTTTGTTTTGATGTGTTCACATGTTATCAACTAAGTGCTTTGATATGTTTAGATATATCTACTTCTGCTTTGTGCTCATGATATATATGAATATTAGATCTGATCAAGATAGTCAGGCTTAGTGCTTGATATGCTCATTCAGATCCATTTATTTATTCTAAGTTCTTAAATACTATAGATTAGTGTGAATGCTGCGAAGCTCTGTTTTATCAGTGAAGTGAATAGTGATTGTATATTGAGGAACTGACAGTGTTAAGTGCCCTATTAAGTCGTATAATCACAGATCCGTGTCCCATCTAAGGTTGCAGATACTTGAGTCTCGCAACCACCCCGGTCTAGCAACAACCCATGCCTCTACCTCAGGTGAGACTTTATCTACTTCGCAGGTGTTGCCAAAAGGGTCGGTAGTTAGGGTTTTGTTGGTGCACTGTTGTAGCATTGAACCTTGGGTCTGCCCCTGTGCCAACAAATGGTTTTGTTGCTGGGACCTGCAACTGTGATTGCTGGGAACTGAGAAAGATGAAGCTTTGTGCAAAGAGTTGACTTGGAAGCTCTGTGCATAGATCTGTGCCCTAGTGCGCAATATTCTACTTGACTTATAAAGCTCTGTGCTAAAGAAATAAGTTCGTATCTAAAAGAAAGAAGCCCGATCTGAAGAAAAGAAGATCAAATCTGAAGGAAATAAGCAAGATATGAAAGCTTTGTGCTATGATAAAGGTAAATATAGTGAAATTTTTTAGATTTGGAAGCTTTGTGCTCTATAGAAGTAAGATAAGTGGAAATTTTTGTTTCTAGAATATGGATCTAGGTATGTTTAATAGAGTCTGTCCTAGTTTGAAAACTAGGGTATTAATAGATGAAATAAGATTTGATATTAATAGATCTGATAAGAATAGTGAAAGATATGTTATACCTATGCATAGAAAGAATGTTTGGACTAATGAGTGGATGCAGGATCCCATAAAGGATTTATTTTACGTTAGCTACCATGATCCTAGTGCGCAGTACAAAAGAAGTTGAGGATCATTTAAAAGAAAGAGAGGATTAACCCTCTGTTACAGTTGCATAAAACCGGGACATCTTGCAAAAGAATGCCATGGGAGAAGACCTAGTTGTCTTTGTTGCAAAGCTCTAGACCATGAAGTGTTGGATTTCCCTAGAATGATTGCTAAGCTTGAAAGTACGAGCATAAGACAAGAAAACCCTAAGGCAGATCCATAAATTAAGGCTATAACAGAAACCCAGAAAGAATCAGAGAAGGTATTGCTATAGATAAAAGAAACCTTGAATGACCACCGACATATTAGATTACCAGATATATTTAAAGAAAAGGAATGCCTTGAAGCAAGAATAGGAGACTTCAACCTTGACTGTGTTCTAGATGAGGAAACACAGGTGAATGTCATTACTGAGATAGCTTGGGAAGTTATCAGGAGGCCTGCTATGATTCTGTCATTAGGAGGAATAGGGTTATTCATAGGAAAACTGGTAAACCTGTGTGGGAGGCTCGCTCAGATACCTATGACTGTCAATGGAACTTCGACGAAGGAAGATTTTGAGATTATTAAATTTATTGAAGATAGTGCCCTGTTTACCATGTTAATAGGAAAACCTTGGATTGACAGAGATCAAGCCAAACAAAAGAAAGAAGAAGAAGTTTTGGAGCAGAAGAAACAAGAATTAAAAGTTTTCATGACCAGAAAGATCGCACAATTAATTGAAGAAAATGAGAACAAATCGAAGATATTTGACACTAGAGACCCTGATGGCAAAGCTGCTAGGACATTAGGATACCCATAGAAGATTGAAGTACTTACTCTAGATAAAGAAGAGGTATTACCCCTGAATCCTAGGAATAATCTCAACAATGCATAGTGACTATGTTAAAAGAAGATAAGAATCAGAATGGAAAAAGACATACCGAGCCGAAGCTCACTAGAAAGAAGGCTAGAAAGCTAAGTAAGAAGAGGGTTAAGATTGAAAAGTTATAGAAGATTCCAGAAGGAACTTCGCAGAAAGAAAATTTGCAGAATTGGAGCTTCGTCGGGATATCAGAACAACGACACATGGCACTTCGCCATGGCGAAGAAATATAGCCATTGGAACTGATATATCCGTTCAAATCTTGCTTTGAATGGGAAAAAAGGCAATAAAGAATAGACACCAGACCGTTAGACCGCACTATAACAGATTGAACAAGAGTTAATGAGGCTTCATACCTATTACAAGTGAACCGTTGCCAAGTTGCCTACTTATCCCGTCGTGCCATGCCCAGAGAACACTTTTGATAACTGAGAATTTGAGCCCGCAGACTAAGTGAATTGTCTACAATGATCATTGGGCTATTGCTGTTCGTTCTAGTGCCGTATCTAAGTTCATTTTGACCTCGATAATTTTAATCCCGAGCGCGTATGTTTGATGAGCTCACTGCAGTTGAAGAATCAGTAACAAAATTTCTCCTCGACTTGATGACTGAAAGAGTCATGTTGGAGAGAGGAGTGTCTACAGGTGTACAAGAATCTTCGACAAGAGGACTGCCGACCTCTACATCCACTGCTCGAGCCGGTCCATCCCGACCAACAGATGAAAAGAAAACTAAGCATAGGTATGATCTCACAAATTCTAAGTTAATCCCGAGTATACTACCCACCTATATACCACCTCTGAGCGGTGCAATAAATCGAGACAGTGTGCCCAAATATTTTGAGTATGCTTTGGTCACTGTGTACCTCCCGAAAGGGATATGCGCAGTGTGCGTAGACCAGGATAAGATCACAGCATTGAAGTTTAGTGACTTCAACCTCGACGGAAGGAAGGTGTACAACATGCTCGCCCCACACAAGTATCTGACTAGAACCAAGGGAAATAACTCGAATATCGTACCCCAGTCATGGACCATGAACCTCACGCAATACACACTGCTCGATGTCATGAAGATTCCTCACTTTGGTAGGCACCAAGAAGTGAACGCATGCGTCAAGTTGCTGCTGTCCTTCTACCATGGCAGATACTTGTGGTTGAATCTCCACATCACAGTGGATCCGACGTTGATCAATCAGATCATAGGGCTAATCATGCAAGGTCCTAACCCACGTGATTTCTATCCCGGGAAAACCATGGATCGTGCTCTTACGCAGAAGATTAAAGACACCTACGGAGATGTCAAGAAAGGAGCATGATGCTACAAGGTAGCCTCTATCTAGAGCGACATAGTGCACCTAGCCTATCAATTAATCACAGGAAATTTAGTTCACAAGAATCGACCCACCCAAGTGACTGGATTTGTAGTCGACCTCGCAGGAAAGTGTGCAGAGGGCCTACAAATGAATTGAGCGAAGTACCTCGTAAATCGGATGGAAATGGACTGTAGGGAAGCATGGGACTAAGGATATGAGTTCCACTTCAACTGGATTCTCATACTAATCGCTTTCATCGCATGGGAGATGCTGGAAGGTGCGACCTTCCCGGACATCGAGCCCTTTGAACCTCTAGCTGCGAAGTTCGGTACACTGTGGTACTCGAACGACATGAATAAACAGTGGCAATCAAATGCTGTCTTCCACACTTATTACAACCAGTTGAAGGTATCCATACAGTCCACACCTCGCATCATGCCCAATACTCTCCACAAGTTTCGGCCTTTAATGAAATTCAGTGCAGACCACCATTTTATTTACATCATAACACGTGCTGATGAAGATAAACAATAATTGCATTCTTACTACAAGTTGATGGAGGATGAATTGGAAGAAATTACCAAGGAATGGTTGGCGAACCTCCTTGTCCCAGTAGACCCTGCGGAGATGTCTAACATTGACAGTCCAAAAGTAACACACGATACACCTGGACCAAGCAAGACCAAGAAAAATGAAGAAGCTCAAGATGTAAGCAATACCTCGATGAAGAATGATTCTATATCACCTGAGAAAGGAGGTGATGGCAGAGACATAGATGGCACAAAATTTGAACAGAAGAAAGGCGAGGTTACACTGCCTAGAGATGAGGAGGACCCCTCGAAGAAAAGGAAGGTTTCCCCACCAAAACCCTCATCCCGGAAGAAAATGAAAGCAACCAAGACAAAATTTGAGACCACCCTCACCTCAGACGACTTCGAATTCATCGTCAGAACACTGAACGATGCTTCACTGGAGATAGAAAAGAAGCAAGAATCTAAGCAGGAGGAGGTGTTCAGTCAGATTAAGGACGGGCTCCAAGGGGTGCATCAGGAATTATAGTCTAGCTGCGCAGTTTGTACTATGCCTCTGTCAGCAGGAACATCAGAACTAGGTGATGAACCAGCTCAACTACATCGCATCACTGATACAGTTGAAGTTTGCCTTTGACGAGATCAGGAAGAGACAAAACAAGCCACCCAGGCTTTAGCGCAAGTACATAAATACCTTGAGGAGAAACGCAGTGTTGCATAACGGAAAAATATTTCTCTGCAAGCGAAGTGGGATGAAGAAAAAGCACAGTTACAACAAAGCAAGGAACATTTGCTCACCGAGCAACTCAAAGTTAAGGAAATGGTTCACAGAGCACTTTGCTCTGTGACAGTCATCGAAGTAAAGGCTGAAGAACAAGTTCCATAGTAGGTGGCACAACTTGAAGAAGTAATCCAACAGCTCCAACAACGCACAACAAAATTGGAGCTCCGCACTGTGCTCGAGACCCCTCAAGATGTAAGGGACCAACGAGAAGCAACTACCTGCAATGCGGTTGATAAACTAAAATCTATTGCCTTGGAGTGCAAGAAGTTGAGTAACCGAATCACCCAGACATATGAGAATCTCACTGAAAACCCAGAGTTACAGACACTGTAGTCATAGCTCCAGGAAGTGAAGCAACATGCAGATACACTATAGGCATAGCTGAAAGCCCTGTCAGCTGTAGAAAGAATGAAGAGGTCTCATGAGAAAAACACCACCCAACAACAAATCCATATGCTTCAAATCAAAGTGATGGAAGTTACTCAATGATTTAAACCTTTGCAAGATAAGGCATTCCAGTTGTTTATAGAGGTAGAGAGCCAAGGAGTAGAGTTAGAACAAGTTGTCACTGCAGCAGAAAAATTCCTAGAAGGGCCAATGAATGAAATAGTGATCCAAGAATTCACCAAACAAGAGGCCGTAGAAAAGCAGCAAGTCGAAGCAGTTCGAGCCAAGATCGAGGCTTTCAAGGTAGAATTTGTTAGATCAGAGTGTCTTGGGACGAGTCACAGGTGAGTGTTGGGGGCCTGTTTGCCCTTGATCATGTTTTGGGAGTTTCTTGGTCATGTTGACCTATTTTGGGACTTCGAAAGTCTATCTAAGGAGGAGCGCAAGACGAAGCGGAGATCATGGGATCTCGACCCACTTTTGGGTCCTTTTTTGGTTTTGGGGATAATGTAACGGGAATGGGATGTTGACCCATGGGTTTACCCATGTTTAGGCCTATTTTGTATGTATAAATAAAAGGATAGGCAATGTAAGAGAGGGGATAATAGTGCATCTATGTGATGTGAATGTATGCTAAGTAAAATTAGGGTCTGTGAGTGTTTTGTGCATGACTGTAAGAGACTTTCATAGCTAAGTGAAGGTCCTTGTAGCAGATTGTGGAGAGCTTAGTGATGTAATGCAAAGAAGAAGGATCTAGTGAGCTACACAGATCTTCTGTCCTATGCAAAGTAAGGGTTTTGATGGATTTATTCTTGTAACTGATTGACTGAAGGCAATAAAGAAGAAGAGTTGGTGGACGTAGCCCTAGGGTGGGGGTGAACCACGTAAACACTATGTTATGTGCTTTGTGCTTTGTCTTGATGTGTTCACATGTTATCGACTAAGTGATTTGATATGTTTAGATAGATCTACTTCTGCTTTGTGCTCATGATATATAAGAATATTAAATCTGATCAATATAGTCATGCTTAGTGCTTGATATGCTCATTTTGATCCATTTATATATGCTAAGTTCCTAAATACTGTAGATTAGTGTGAATGCTGTGAAGCTCTATTTTATTAGCGAACTGAATAGTGATTGTATATTGAGGAACTGACGGGGCTAAGTGCCCTATTAAGTTGTATAATCACAGATCTGTGTCCCAACTAAGGTTGCAGACACCTAAGTCTTGCAACCACCCCTGCCTCTACCTCGGGTGAGACTTCATCTGCTTCACAGGTGTTGCCGAAAGGGACGGTAGTTAGGGCTTTGTTGGTGCGCTGTTGTAGCATTGAACCCTGGGTCTGGCCTTGTGCCAATAGAGGGCTATTTGGATTCCAGGACATTGTCTTATTCTTGGTGCCTTTATTATCTGATTGCTCTCTTTTACTGGTTATTCAAATATCAATGTATATTCAAGAAACAACTACAAAACAAAAGAGGCGGTGGATGTTTTTGTTAAAAAGCAGCTGATGATTGATAACATAAGACTTATGATTGTTAGAGTTACTTCACACACACCTAGGATTTATTTTTCCTAAGTTTTTTCCTTGTTTATTAGTCATACATTATCCAGTCTCCTATATTTTAGGGGAGAATATTCCACCTGGAGAATATTCTATTTCAGTTGACACTTTAGTTTGACTAGTTTAGTTGAGTTTAGATGTTGCATTGGTTTTGTCACCATGGAACATTGGGATCATCACCAGATAATGCGCACTTGCCTTGGGATCATCACTAGACTGACACATTACCCTTGATTTCCTTAGTTAACTCCTCATTACTCTCTGTTCAATCAGTTAATTGAAGACTTGTTGACTAGTTAACTCAACTAGGTGGAAGTTCACTCCCGTAACTACCTGAGAGACTAGACTAGGTGGTAGTTCACTCCCGTAACTGATGGTGTGTGTCCAGATCACTCTAGACCACCACTATGTCTCATTAGTTACTCATGTATCCTATATCTATTGTAAATTATTTACTCTTTGAGTGTGGAATAGGGTTAATGATAATTCTTTCATTCTTTCTCTCCTTCTTCTTCTTTCTCCATTTCTCTCTGCAAATGTGTGTATTATTGTTTAGCTATATCTATTCTATGTAGTTTCAACACATTTACATGGTATCAGAGCCGTCAGACTGCTAAGCAAAAGCTACACCAAATTATTTTTTACAGGTACTGAAGATTGAAGAAGGCAGAAAAGATGGAATTTATGTTTTACTCATTGATAATACTTCTCATGCCTCATAACTATTTGGAGTGAAAGCCAAATATTCTACTTCTTATAAAAATTAGAGGCTTATACCAATTAACCATGGCAATGGAAGTAGAGCCTGATTCCGCCAATGAGAAGAGCGACTTTCTTAATAGACAAGATATGGCCTTAGGATTTATCTTCTTGTCTATTTCTCCAGAAATTCTCCACCAAGTATATGATGACACACAAGAATCAACTCCAAATGAATTATGGACCAGATTGGAGGTTCTATTCAGGAATAAAGAAGATTGTGAAGATTTCTTGCAGGAGGTTGAACAGATAGAGCTAGAAGAGAAGCCACCAGAAGATCAAGCTTCTTCTTATGAAGAGTCTTCTACAAAAGTATTTTCACAAATTTGTATTCCTTTAATTGAAGATGATGTCTACTCCATTTCAGATTTTTTTTTTTTTTTTTTACTAAAATTCATGTGGAATATATATGGCATGCATCTCAGGAGTCACATGCAGACACTTTTCCATACGCAATGCATGCATCTCAGGAGACAAAAAGGGATACACGCACATTAGACTTAATTATGATATTTTCTGATCACAATTTGCAGAAACAAATAGGATATTTTAATTCCTCACTAGAAAATATCCAATTTCAAAAAAAAATCATCCGAAACAGAGTTTGGGAAGTGAAGCTATGATCGTTTTAAAATCAATAGAATTTCAGCATTTTTTCGGAAACGGCCACACGGTTTTCAAAGTTTCATCCAAAATTTATTTGGATATTCTTCATTACAGGAAGAGAAAGTGGATATATGTGGACATCTCAATGGTGCATATACTTCATGAAATCCGTGTAGAAATCTACATCTTCAACAAAATATTCAACGAACACAAACTTGCACAGTTGCGAGGTCTTCTTGGAGTGAAGGACTGTTGTGAGTGGGAAATCCCCCTACGGAATAGCACTTAGGGTTTTATCATGCATGCAAAAAAGACATAAAAATTCCTACTTTTTACCATCATCCCAGACCTAATCCCCATTATTCTTAAACAAATACACAATTAAGAAGATCAAGTGAGCATACCTTATTTCCGACGTTTGATATCGATCCCTCTTCACGCTTGGTTGCTCTTTGACTGCAACTCTCCTCCCAAGGCTGAACTGCATTCACAAAGAAAAACAAAGAACTCCACATGCATTTGATCTACAGATTAATGGGTTAGAGATTTAATCAACATGTACGCGATAAATAATGACAATCTCATATGGCGGGACAGGAAAAGTACTTCTTTATTATTAACTTCACTAAATCAACTTACAATGATGAAGCTGGCCATTGCTCCACGAATCTGGTCCTGGGATTCTCTTTTACTGTGCACCAAATGCTAACACACTTGCTTCTCTTCTTCGTTGAAATCACAAAATGGTTGCAGAATCTTAGGCAGAGGGGAATATGAATTCAGGTAGAGTTTCTTTACTATCTTTTTCCTCCTTTCAAATGGGACCCCTAACCCTTCTTTTATAGGCTAGAAGAAGCTAGGTATTTGGTTGAGTGAATGGCCATGCATGGCCAAAAGGTTTAGTTAACTTACCCAAAGTTGTGTGTTGCGTCAGCAACTTTCCTTTTTCCATGATTTTGTAGGTACATGCGGGCTGTCTTGGGTTAGCTAGCGTGTACACGCGTGCAATAATGGAGCAGGGTGCATGGGTATTTATAAAAGGGGTTTTTAAGAAGAGTTGTTCAACAACATTTTGGAAAAGAAGGAATCTGAGATGGCCTGATGCTAGGTAAGCATGTATGGTGCAAATTAGGGTTATAATAGATGCACCATAATGTGTGAGGTCAGAAAAGAATCTGATGACCGAAATACATTAACAATATTCATCGATGTGCTGAACAAGTGAGCCTAGGGACCAGAAATCGGGAGGTGCGGTCTGAAAAATAATAATTGTCTCACCAAGGAGGGCATACCCATGCTCGGGATAAAATAAAATCATGGCTACCAATCAAATACACTGTAGATCCATGTCATATAACTATATAAAGTGTAGCCGCGAGCAATACAAAGTGGAGCTACATCTCAAAATCAACAAGAGATACACGTAGAGTATCCATCTTCTAGAAGCTAATAAGGCCTGATGGCTGGAGATGAGGTCTTCAGAGCTCAAGAAATAACTTCAAAATCTTCAAAACTCGGGTAGGAGTGTAATATGAGTGTACGACTTCACTACCCAGAGGTCTTCGATGGCTCGTTGGTCATGGACTAGAGAATCTTGATTATCAGACTGAAGGCTTCATTGATTTCAAACAAAGACTTGATTGGACTTTCAGGATGGCCAGGCATGAGGGCAAGAGACAAACTGCAGAGGGGCCGACTCAGGCTCGGTAAAAAATTCCCTTGGAAAATAACACGACAAATGATGAGACTCAGGCAACATGGCATTAACATAAGTTTACGAGGCAGGAGGCAACGCAAACTCTCCATATGTTTGGAAGAATAACCAAACGGAGGAGGACACAACTCTATGTAGCGAGAACAAACTCCTAAGGTCGTATTAAATCCCAGAGTTTGTCGAACAAATAGACAGATGTTCTTTATCCAAGGGCGACTCATTATGCTGCCAATACAAAGAAAATACTTTTCCCTTCCTCTTTTTGGGGTATATTTGATTTTTTTTGTCTTTTTCAATAATTTTGGAAAAAAAATAAAAGAATGTTACGTTACAAAGGAGGAATGAGTGTTGCAAACATACAAGTTCGAGGTGTAGGGACAAGACTGATGTTCAAAGTAAGGACACTCGGGAAAAATCCTCCAGGGGCCAAAGGTGTCAAGACGCAGAGGAAAAGTGCTACAGGGCTTGTGTATAAGGCATGCTTCAGATGGTTCAATTGAGAGCAACATGGAGTTGGCATTAGGCCAAAGATGCGGGTATGAAAATGTGATTAATAAGACACACAAGGGTAACATCCTTTGATGTAAGTTTAATGAGCCCAAAGAAGGTAAGCTCGATGGTTTTTCATATTTAGAGAGTCTGAAAAACGTAAAAGGAGACTCCACTGGGGTACCTTTTTCGAAGGTAGTCTAGTCGGTTCGAAAAAGGGGTAAATTAGCACTGAAAAGACGTCTATTCAAAACCATTTTAACGAGTGTGATAAAGATAAGATCACTCAGCCATTTTTCATTTTTAAGGAGTCTGAAAAAAGCTTAACTATGGACTGCGTCAGGAATGTTCTTCTGGACCATTTTAACGAGTGTGAAAGAATAAGGTCACTCGTCAATCTTTTCAATTTTAGGGAGTTTGAAAAGAGCTTAAATATGGACTTCGTGGGGGTTCCCTTTTCATACATTTAGTTCCTCAGGCCCAAAAAAGGGTTAAAATAATACCTGGGGGTACTCTTCTAGAGAACTGAAGTTCCTTAAAGTATACCTTTGTTCATATAGTTGGCCGTCTGGACCGAAAAAGGGGTAAACTACCGCTGGATAGAAGTGACTTCAAATTTCATTTTAACGAGCATGAAAGGCCACAAGATCACTCAACAATCTTTTCATGTTTAGAGGGTCTGAAAAGGGATTAAAAGAAGACCCGTGTAAGTGACTTTCTTCTGGACCAATTTAACGAGTGTGAAGAAACAAGGTCACTTGGGAATCTTTTCATTTTTAGGGAGTCTGAAAAGGGCTTAAATAAGAATCCATGGGGGCTACAAATCATGTATGAAACTGGTTCAGGTAGAGTCCACTGCTAGGCTCAAACCAGGAGTCTCTTCGATAGTCAACTTGGGAAGTCTCCCAAAAGGGAAGAAAACACAAAACACAATGTAAGTCCTTTTGTGAGATATAAATCGTAGTCATGGCTTCAAGGATAGTCTCATCTGAAGGAAATCCAAAATCTGATAAATCACACAAATGAGGGTCGATAGTCCCAAAGGGTGAAGTAAACTGACTATACTCCATATGGTGATGGAGGTTCTGGCCAGTATTGGCAGAGTCTACCAGTGAAGAATCACAAGAACGAGGGCTTGAGGATCTACAAACAACGAGATCAGACTTAGAAGGATACTCAAGCCCACTTGGACCAAGAGGAGGAAGCAAGGGATCCCATGCCCCCATTGGATACACCAATGGATCAATTGTTGATTCCAAGTCTCGGGAAGGCCAACATGATTTCATAGGTTCTTGCTCAGAAGAAATTAAACATCGAGGATAAGATGCCACATAATTAACCCGTGGTGGGGTAGAGTCTACACGAATGCTAGGAACATATAAAGGGGTAGTCTGAAATAATGTCGAATTAGGATGGTGATTATCAGATGCCAGCTGGTCGATAGTGAAAATTATTCCATTGTGAGGAAAATGCATCACCCGGAAGAGCGTAGACACCACAACATTCATAGGATATACATAATCACGTCCAAGAAGCATATTGAAATCTAATGGGCCTTGCACCACTATAACATCAACAAGGACAATCTTCCCACCTATAGATATAGGTAACTGAGGAAGAACCCCCAAATATTCACTAGGTTGTCTATCAAAAGCCAACAACTCATGCGAAGAAGACACAAGCTCAGGAGATCCCAAGAATTTCCAAACCAAGGAGAATAAAATACTTGCAGAGGCTCCCTCATCCACAATACATTGATAAATGTTTGTTAAATTAACTTCAACCCTTATTTGAAAAGGTGCGGC
This sequence comes from Picea sitchensis, assembly GCA_010110895.2. Classification (NCBI taxonomy): domain Eukaryota; kingdom Viridiplantae; phylum Streptophyta; class Pinopsida; order Pinales; family Pinaceae; genus Picea; species Picea sitchensis. The sequence continues at coordinate 21,709 of SNQJ01S0146588.1, forward strand.
AGAAGGAAGATGAGGCTCAATAAGGTCATTCCAATCAAAGGAAACCATCCTAGGGCTTGGAGGGGGTGTGGTCGGAACGAGCAGGATGCCCCCTTGTTCTAAAAGTATTGAACCAAAAATGCTAAAAACATACTCGATAGACACGTCACTCCCCAAAAGAAGAGTGGGATCATCTGATGACTGCATCAAATGACCACTTTCACAAGCAATGGCTGAATAGGCTGCAGGACTACATGGTCTAAAGGCACCTCACCCCCCAAAAGAGGAGTGGGATCAGGCGATGAATGCATCGACATGACTACTTTCACAACCAATGGATGGATAGGCTATGAGACTACATGGTCTAAAGGCACCTCACCCCCCAAAAGAGGAGTGGGATCAACCGATGACTGCATCGGTATGATCACTTTCTCAACCAATGGCTGAATAGGATGAGAGACTACAAGGTCTAAAGGCACCTCACCCCCCAAAAGAGGAGTGGGATCAGCTGATGACTACATCGGCATGACCACTTTCACAACCAATGGCTAAATAGGCTACGAGACTACATGGTCTAAAGTAAACTCACCCCCCAAAAGAGGACTGGGATCAATCGATGACTGCATCAGCATGAACACTTTCTCAACCAATGGCTGAATAGACTGCGAGAAAACCTCAAAAGACTCAGATTCAAAAGAGCTTGTAGACAGGAACCACGATCTTTGTATCTCTGGAATGTCAGGGCACAAATGAGTAAGGTGATCTCCCTTGCAAAGCTTACAAGGGAACTTAGGCTTACGTCCTATCCGTCTAGGTTTCTTAACAAAATTAATGCCCCCTGCATGACTAGTAGTGGTTAGTTTCACATCTCCAACATGACTTGTAGAGGTTAGTGATGGGTCGATAACATGACTTGCAGAGGCTACAAACCTATTACTAGTATGACTAGCAGTGACTGGACTTTTCCCCCCAGCATGACTTGCAGAGGGTGGGTGTGTGCCCCAAGCATAACTTGTAGAGTTTGGGTGCTGGTTTTCAATGTGACTTGTAGAGGTTGTCGACCTATCTCCAACATGACTCGCAGAGGTTGGTGATTTCTCCTTCCTATTCTTCCTCTATCTATTTCATTTAGACTTACGGTTACTAGTAACTGTACTTTCACCAGAGGCGGGAGAATGAGGAGGAGAAGACTTTGCTGATGAAGAAACATCAACAGGGTGCCCATGACATAAAGTGATTAACTAAGAAGCGTCAAGAGCATTTGGGACATTTTGAATGGTACCCAACCAAACCAGTAATCCCACATTCAACCCAGGAATGTAAAAAGTGGCCATCAAAGGGACACCAACATTTCCGAAGAAAGGAAAAGCACAAGAATCCCCCTACAAAGGGGTTCCTTGGTTGGTATCATCAAGAACTTTAGCCATGAATATCTTATGCACAGGTTCTCCCTTTGCGGGATCGTTCAAGTCTGTAAAAGTCTCTCACACTGACTCTGGTGAACCAGTGGTATCAAAACAACGCCTATAATGAGGTGGCTCCACATTTCTAAGCGGAAGACCAAAAAGTCCTCATGACTAGTGAAGTGGGCGGTCTACCACCCTAGGTCAGTGACCCAAAGCAATGACTGACTAACTCACTATGAAAAACTAGGGAGCATAGAGAACACACTAGAAAAGCTCCTAAAGGAAAATCAAGCAANGTGGTATACCCCTGCGGTCACCTATGTAAGTCCCTAAAATAAAGGCAACTAGGTTGCCAACTCGTGAACAATCACCAGGCGGGTACAATCAACAGTCGGGTGGAATCCAATGAGCAGAGTATCAAGCCCAAAACCTATCAAGGGTATCGAAAGCAACTGTTCCAGAAGATGACTGAGAACCTCAAACAGATTCGAGACCCATGAAGCTCCGTGGAAAATGTGATCAATGGAATCCCAAGACAAGTCCTCTATATGCATTCCCCACTATGATTGGTCCGGATTTGGAGGGGTTATCTCCGCTACCTTTCTGCACACGACCTCATGTTTAGCCCCTGTGTTAGAGGGGGGTCTTGGATAATTTCCATGTTACTGGACTTCTACACTCCTTAGCACAGCCTCGTATGTTTGTTTTATAGCCTTGAAGAGTTTCCTCTCCAACCTAAATCAAGGCTCTAGCCTAATCTAGTTGATGGACCCTACAAACATAAAGTCCAGTAAA
>SNQJ01S0146589.1:1212-23888 GCA_010110895.2 Picea sitchensis
ACAACCTGAGCCTTGATGTCGTAGATCTCCTTTCAATGGCTCCTAGTTCTGACACACACACTTGCTCATGCATGAAGAAAATCAACTACTTATGATGACCTCGCTATTGTCTCTATCTGCTGCAGCATCAATTCTCCATACAATCATGCACCAATTCTCCAATAGGTGTCTCAAGCTTTCCAACTTAACCCTTTCCATGAGTATTCTCATCAATTTATAGGAGAGAATAGGTTAGTTGCTAGGATAAGAATGATCCCCATAAATCTGGAATGCCAGCTTCTGAACAACCATTCGAATACCAACTCACCCTTCTAGAAGATTCCCTTCTAGAAGGCTCGAGAATCTTAGATTTTTCCTTTGTAAAAAGATGTTCGCACCCTGGTAATGATTACAGTGTGAGAAGTTCGCACCCCATCTGAATGCAGCATGCGAGAATGAAGGATTCTCGCAGGAGAGTATATATGCAGCCTACGAACATTCCTCAAAACATGATTTCTGGAAATAGATAAGAGAAACCTTTTTCAGGAAGGAATTCTTAATGAGGAGCTTGATTTGCTATCATCATAACATCATCATGACATCATCACGATGACCAAAATTGTGGATAACAATTGTCCCAAATGTGGTGTGGTACACTGCATGTCTTGTTGGGAGTTCATCACCCCTTGGTGTGGAATGGGGTTTTACAGCATGGTTGGGGGTGGTTGCTGCACATATTGTTGTCGGGCTTGCTGAGGGGCAGGCGGTGCTAGAGGACATGGTCCATTCATAGAGTCTTTCATCCATTTAAAGTCATGGATTTGGGGGAAATGGTGAGTATAGTGACCAACCTCACCGCAAAGGGCACAAGGGAAGTTGGTTTGAAGGTTGTTGTTATTCTTCCCTTGGAATTTGTTATTATTTCCCCCTTGAGGGTTCTGGTTACCTGGGTTCTGGTTGCCCCCAACAGGTTGGTTTTGTTGGGGGCGATTCCCTCCTTGCCCTGGATTATTATTTTTCTGATTTTTGCCTTTCTTTTTGGCATTATTTGACTGATGGGTTGGGTTTGTCATATTTAGTTGTTCAAAATTTTGATATTGCTGAATGGGAGAGGGTTGAATAAAATTAACCCCAATGTGTGGGTGTCCTTGTGGTGGAGCCATGGGCTGTGGAGGGACAGAAAATGGAAAGTACAGATTATGTCATGGCAATGATCCATAAGGTACATAGGAAGGTGTGGTTATTTCACTAGTGCTTAGGGTATAATCTAAGGTAGAGGGAGTTCCAGAAGTAGGTTGAACAATAGAGCGCACAATGGGTGTCGGCAGGGGTCCACTTATGGGTGGAGGAAGGGAAACATGGTATGGTTGTTGATAAGGGGAGGGGGATAGTAAGGATTTCCTCCATATACGGGTTGATATGGGGGTGTGCCATAAGTAATTTGTTGTGGCGGGTATGGATTGTGGTGTGATGTGGTACCAATCAATCCATCCGTGGAGTGAGACATCCTTGGTTAATCTTGGCTGAATGGCACGGGTCTTGGGGCATCCAGAAGTACCGTATATAGGTACCCTGACTATGCATAAATGAGTTCAAATTGTTGGGTCTTTCTAATGGCCTCTTCTTCAGACTGGGGGAAGGTGGAAGCCACATCTTTGGAAAGGATGGAAACAAGTGATTGGAGAAACCAATTGAGACATTGTTGCGGGGTAGCGTCAGCTTTGCGGAGACTACATTGTTGATGCCATTCGTGAATATGGTTGTTGGCACAGGGGAAAACCCAGGGTTCAACACTCAAGAGAGAACCAACAAAACCCTGACTACTGGCCCTTTCAGCAACACCTACTACGCATATGCAGTCTCACCCGAGGTAGAGGCAGGGGTGGTTGCAGGACTCAGATGTCTACAACTTTAGTTGGGACATAGATCTATGATTATCTTTCTTACAACACACTTAGCATCAGTTACTCCTTAACATACATTCATTAATACACTTTGCTGAAAGCACAGAGCATCACAGTGAATACTCATCCTAAGGATGATTAAGTACTTAGCCACAAAAATATAGGTTAGATTCAACAGATCAAGCACTATGCATCTTATATATCAGATCTAACGTTCATTCATATATCATCAACACAGAGCATAACTAAATCTACTTAATCATATCAAGCGCTTAGCTAAGAAAGAGATAAACACATTAGAGAAAAGCAAAAAGCACTATACACACAGTTAACATGGTTCAACCCCACCCTGGGGCTATGTCCATAAAGTCTTCTTTATATTATCTTGGTCAAGCAGTTGCATCACAGAGCTTCAATGACCCTTACTTTGTACAGGACAAAAGATCTGTGCAGCTCGCTAGATCCTTCTTCCTTGCTCTTCAGCATAGGACTACAACAACTCGCACTTAGCTTTCCAATCTCATGCACAGAGAACTCTAAGATACATCTGATCACACAGATCCAGTCACTAGCACTAAGCTTTGAGTTATACATCACATAGATGTACTACAATACTATTACTACTATTCTCCTCTATTTAGATTGCCTATTTATAGATTACAAAATGGGCCTAAACGTGGGTAAACCCATGGGCCGACATCGCTTTCCCGTTACCTCAACCCAAAACCCTGAAATGGACCCAAAAATAGGTCTTTCTTCCTTACTTTCCGCTTCGCGTTGCACTCCTTCCTTGGCAAGTTATCGCAGTCCCAAAAGTGGTCAAATATGACCAAGTGTTCTTCAAAAATTGGTCATGGGCCAACAAGCCCCCAACACTCACCTGTGACTCATCCCGAGTCACTCAGGTCTAACCAATTCCACTTCGAATGCCTTGATCTTGGATCGAGTAGATTCGACCTACTGTAGTGCAACAACCTCTAGTTCAGTAAATTCCTGGATTACTCTGTCATTGAGTGGTCCTTCCAGGTGCTGTTCTGCAGTGATGACACCCTGTTCGAGTTCAACTCCCTAGATTTCAAGTTTGACGAACAGTTGGCATGCCTTCTCTTGGAGTGTTTGTAGTCTTTGAGAGACTTCCATTACTTTACTTTGCAGCATGTGTACTTGTTTTTGGGTTGTGCATTGTTCTGCGAACCTCTTCATTCTTTTGACTAGGGTCACGGACTTCAGCTATTCTTGTAGCACATCTACATGTTTCCTTGCTTCATGGAGTTGTGCCTCAGATGTTTGCAATTCTGGATTCTCTACGAGGGTTTCATAAGTCTGGGTGCTTCTAGTGCTTAGTTGCCTACATTCTGAAGCCAAAGTTTTTAATCGATCGACTGTACTTCAAGTAGTGGCCTCTCTTAGATCTCTTATCTCTTGGGGTGTCTCAGGCATGGTGCGGAGCTACAAATTTGTGATGTGTTGTTGAAGTTGCTTGATTACTTCTTCCATTTGGGTCACCTGCTATGGGAGACGACCTTCCATATTCACTTTTATGATTGTCATAGAGCGTAATGCTTTGTGAACTCTTTCCTGTACTTCAAGTTTCTCTGCTAGCAACTGGTCCTTTCTCTTCTGTAACTAGGATTTTTCCTCCTCCCACTTCACTTGTAAGGAAAACTGCTCCTGTTCTGCCTTCCTCTACTGTTCTCCATGTGTGTTCTATTCTTGTGCCAAAGCCTGGGTGGATTGCGCTATGTCCTCTTGAGCTCGTCGAAGGTGAGCTTCGACTTTCTTGGCAATCTGGCGTAACTGTGTGGGCTTAACGCCTGTTCCTGATATTTCCATTGTTAATGGCATCGTAGAAACTGCTTGGATGGACTGGACTGCCTATTGCACTTCTTTGAATTCACCCGTGATCTGATGGAATAACTCCTCCTCCTTTGCTTCTTTCTTTTCGACAAACTCTATTGAAACATCATTCAGTGCAGCAATTAAGAAGTCAAAATCATCTGGGGTAAGGGTAGTTTTAAGCATGGTCCAGGAGGCCTTAGTTTTCTTTCTGGATGAGGGATTTGGTGGGGTAATATTCTATTTCTTGGATGGATCTTCCTCGTCCCTAGGTGGAGTAACCTCGCCTTTGCTTTGTTCAACCTCTGTGCCCCCTAGTTCTTTATCATCACCTCCCTTTGCAGGTGAGAGCGAAGAAGTATTCATGGATGTGTTGTGGATATCTTGGACTTCCACATCCTTCTTAGTCTTCTGTCGTCCTAGTGTATTCGACATAGCTTCAGGGCTATCTATGTCAGACATCTTTGTGGGGTTTGCTGCAACAAGGAGCTCTACCGACCATTCCTTGGTAATATCCTCCAAGTCATCTTCTGTCAGCTTGTAATATGATTGGAGTTGTTGTTTGTGCTCATATGTGCACGCTGTGATGTAGGTGAAGTGACGATCTACACTGAGTTTAATTAAAGGTCTAAACCTATGAAGTGTGTTGGCTGTAATGCATGGTGTAGACTGAATGGAATTATTCAACTAAGTGTAGTAAGCATGGAAGATGGAATTGGACTAGCAATGTTTGTTCATGTCGCTGGAGTATCACAGCATAAAGAACTTCATGGCCAATGGTTCAAAGGGTTCGATCTTCGGAAACATGGCTCCCTCAGGCAGTTCCAACGTGATGAAAGTGATGAGTATGAGCAACCAACTAAAGTGGAACTCATACCCTTGGTCCTGCACTTGTCTACAGTCAAGCTCTAGATTATTTATAAAGTATTTTTCCTAGTTCATTTGTAGTCCCTCTGCGCACTTCCCTGTAAGGTCAACTATAAATCTGGTCACATGTGTAGGTCAATATTTTCAGACTAACTTTCCTGTGATTAGCTGGCAACCAAAGCACACTGTTGTATTCTCAATGGATTCTACCTTGTAACTTCACCTGCCTTTCTCCAGATCGCCATATGTGTCTTTTATGCATTGGGCAAGAGTGTGGTATGCAGTCTTTCCAGGGTAAAATTCCTGTGGGTCAGGGCCCTGCATGCTTAGCCCAATGATTGGATTGATCAGAATCAGATCCACAGTAATGTGACGGTCCAACCATAGGTATCCTCCATGGTAGCAAGACAACAACAGTCTAACCTATGCATTTACTTCCTGATGCCTCCTGAAATGTGGAATCTTCATCACATTGAGGAGGGTTGACTGCGCAAGGTTATGGGTCCATTGCTGCGGTATAATATTGGGGTTCTTTCCTTTTGTAATAGTCAAGTACTTGTGGGGGGCTAGAATACTGTAAACCTTGTGATCTCCAAGGTTAAAATCACTAAATTTTAGCGCGGTGAGCTTCTCCTAGTCAGCATGAACTGTGCGCACCCCTTTCGGGAGGTACGTCGTGACTACAACATAGTCGAAGTCTCTGGGTATAGTGTCACGATTCACTATTCCACTTAATGGTGGGATATATTTAGGCAAGATGCTTGGGATCATCTTCACAATGGCGAAGTCATTTCTGAGCTTAGATCGTCTTTCCGAAGGTGGTCGGGATGGTCCTACTCGAGCAATGGATGGGGAAGATGGCAGTACACCCGAGGATGATGCCTATACACCTATAGAAATTCTGCATTTTGACATGACTCTCTCAGTCATTAAATCAATTAGAACTTCTTCAACAATTTTCTCAGCAGTGCTGAGCTCATCCGACATACAAACTTGAGTCAAATGGCTCGGGTAAAAAAGGAATTCAAAGACTATAGTGAATAGTAAGGAAATGATCTCAGGGTAAGTAAATCTTAGGGTTCGCACTCAGATTCTCAGTTAGCAAAAAGTATTCTCAGTGTGTGGCATGCTGGGTTAAGTAGGAAATCTCAGCAATGGTCTTCTTGCAACGTACATGGGGACTTCATTAACTCCATTCTATCTATTTTGGTGTTATCCAATGGTCTAGTGGTAACCCATAACTTCTTTTTGATCCGTTCGGAGTGGCGGTCGAATGGGTATATCAATTCCAATGGCTATATTTCTTTGTCATGGCGAAGTACTCTATGTCGTTGTTTTGATATCTCAACGAAGCTCCAATTTTGCAATTCTTGTTACTGCGATGTGTCCTCTGGAACCTCTTGTATCCTTACAGTATTATCCCTTTTCTTTCTTAACTTCCTATCCTTCTTCCTTGTGAGCATTGTCTCAGTAATGCTTTTACCATTCCGATGTTTATCTTCTGTGGTCTTAGTTACTTCGCACTGTTGAAAGTCTTTCCTAGGGTTCCTTGATAATACTTCTTCTGTATCAAAGATAGGTAACTCGATCTTCTGAGGATCCTCAAGTGTTCTCTTAGCTTCGACATCGGAGTTGGTAATATTAAATATATGTGATCAACTCTTCTGTTCTTCAATTAATTGCATGATCCTTCTGGTCATAAAGTCTTTTAACTCTTGCTTCTTCTATTCCAAAACTTTTTCTTCTTCTTTTCATCTGCCTTGTTCTCTATCAATCCAAAGTTTTCCTATGAGCATGGTAAATGGGGCATTGTATTGAACAAATTTAATGATTTCAAAGTCTTCCTCTGTCGAAGTTCCATTGATAGTCATAGGTATCTAGGCGAGCCTTCCACATAGATTTACTAGCTTTCCTCTAAAGAAACTTGTTCCTCCTAGGGAAAGGATCATGGCAGGCTTTCCTATAGCTTCCCAAATTCTTTCTAGCATAATGTTCACTTGTGTTTCTTCATCAAGAGTACAGTACATGTCAAAGTCCCCTATTCTTGCTTTGATTTTCTCCTTTTCTTTGAAGATCTATGATAGCTTAACATGTCGGTGGTCATTCAAGGTATCTTTCATATGTAGAAATATCGTTTCTGATTCTTTTTGGGTTTCTAATATAATCTTGGTCTCTTGATCTCCTTCAAGGTTTGCTTGCTTCCGATTCATATTTTCAAGTCTAGAAATCATTCTAGGGCAATCCAAGACTTCATGGTCCATAGCCTTACAATAGAGGCAACTAGGTCTTCTCCTAGGGCATTCCTTAGCAAGATGTCCCTGTCTTCTCCAACTATAATAGAAGGTTAATCATCTCTTTCGTTTAGATGTTCCCCAACTCCTTCTGTACTGCACACCAAGATCATGGTGACTCGCCTACAAAGAACTCTTTCTAGGATCCTGCATCCACTTGCTAGTCTAGACATTCTTTCGATGAATAGGTATAACATATCTATCACTATACTTATCAGATCTATTCATATCAAACCTTCTTTCACCTATTAATGCCCTAGTTTTGAAGCTAGGACAAAATCTATCAAACATACCTAGATCCATGCTTTAGAAACAAAAAATTTCACTTATCTTACTTCTACAGAGCAAAAATATTTCAAATCTAAAAACTTTTGACTATTCTTACTGTTATCAGAGCAAAGAGCTTACAGATCTTACCTCTTTTCTCCAGATCTAACCTCTTTCTTCGTAGATCTGCCTTCTTTTCCTACAGATATGACCTTTTTCGCTCAGATCTGACCTCTTTTTCTTGGCACAAATCTTCACAGGTCAAACAGAACACTGCGCACTAGGGAAACAGATCTACGCACAAAGATTATTTTTCACAAAGATTTTTCTTCTTCATTTCCTAGCAATCACAGTTTCAGGTCCCGACAACAGAACCATTTGTTGGCATAGGGGAAGACCCAGGGTTCAATGCTCAAGAGAGAACCAACAAAACCCTAACTACTGGCCCTTTCGGCAACACTTGCGAAGAGGATGTAGTCTCACCTGAGGTAGAGGTAGGGGTGGTTGTAGGACTCAGATGTATGCAACCTTAGTTGGGACATAGATATGTGATTATCTTTCTTACAATGCACTTAGCATCATTTACTCCTTAACATAGATTCATTAATACACTTCGCCGAAAGCATAGAGCATCACAGTGAATACTTATACTAAGGATTATTTAGCACTTAGCCACAAAAATATAGTTAGATTCAACAGATCAAGCACTAAGAATATTATATATCAGATCTAATGTTCATTCATATATCATAAACACAGAGCATAACTAAATCTACATAATCATATCAAGAACTTAGCCAAGAAAGAGATAAACACATTAGAGCGAAGCACAAAGCACTATACACACAGTTACCATGGTTCACCCCCACCCTGGGGCTACATCCACAAAGTATTATTTATATTATCTTGGTCAAGCAGTTACAACACAGAGCTTCAATGACCCTTACTTCGCATAGGACAAAATATATGCACATCTCGCTAGATCCTTCTTCCTTGCTCTTCATCATAGGACTACAACAACTTGCACTTAGCATTCTGATCTCATGCACAGATCACTCTCAGATACATCCGATCACATAGATCCAGTTACTAGGACTAAGATTTCAGTTATACATGACATAGATGTACTACATTACTATTACTACTATTCTCCTCTATTTACATTGCCTATTTATAGATTACAAAATGGGCCTAAATGTGGGTAAACCCACGAGCTGACATCCCTTTCCCGTTACATCAACCCAAAACCCTAAAATGGACCCAAAAATAGGTCTTGCTTCCTTACTTTCTGCTTCACATTGTGCTCATTCCTTGGCAAGTTGTTGTAGTCCCAAAAGTGGTCAAATATGACCAAGTGTTCTTCAAAACTTGGTCAAGGGCCAACAATGGTCAGTGATGTGCATGGAGGAGGTTTGTTTAAACTCTGAGAGTAGTTCGAGGCCATTGTCATGACGAATTGGTAGTTGAAAGAAGGTAAAAAATGTTTGGCCAAGTATTCAAAGGTCACAAGGGACCCAGATTTTTCTTCTACATACCACTTGGTGGATGGGCTAGTGAGTGTGCATTGAAATAACCTCAATCGGACAGAAACATCCATGATGTTTTTTGAAGAGCACCATAATTGAAATGTCATGATATGGTTGGCGGGATTGTCTCCTGCTTTTTCTTCAAATTTGGGGATGTCTGAAGGCAGTTTGGTAGCCATTGCAGGCCATGTAGGGTTGTGCAATATAAGATCATTGGTGAGTTTGGTCAGATCTAGTATGTTGAGGGAAGCCAAATATGGCATATGAGGTGGTGGCAGAGGATTAGTTCCATCCATATTGTTATTGTTTTGGGTACTTGACCCTAGAGGGGGACTAGGTGGGTTTGTACTTCCCCCTTGATAGGAAGTTTCCCCCCCACTTCCATGTGAAGGAGAGTGAGTGGGTGGTTGACCTTGAAAAGTGGACCAAAATAAAGTGGAACCATGCAAAGTTGATCCCAAGACAATGGCACTCACAGGCTATGAGAAGGTGGAGCTGATGAGTTGGAAAGACTAGGAACTCCCCTTAAAATAGGAGGGAGATTAAGAAGGCGTCTAGAATGATGGGGATTCAGTGGGTCCTCTATGATGTCCGACTAGCTAGGTGGATGTGTGCAAATGGTGATGAGAGTAATAAATGAACAAGAGCTTTTTTTGTAATTTTTTGAAACTTTCAAAATATATTTCACAATCAGATGTAATCAAAAGGGCATCATACATCAAGAAATTTGATAAAGAAACATATATGTAGATAGGTGGATTTTGTATCCATGGGATAACAAATAAAACAAATGCTCGTTTCCTAAAAGACGTAACGTCCTTCCTCTCAAAAATAGCACTGAACCTTCTAATAACACTCGACAGTGGGGTCTGAAGCCACCGGAAGATAAACTGGTGAAGGATGAAGAAATCAGTTATAATGAGGGGTAGAGGGGGCATATCCCGAAGGAGCTAGTGATATTTCCCAATAGCCACACAAAATCTGAACAAGGTGCAATTGCAGCCCACAATTGCCACCTGGGTAATTCTCCTAAAATTTGGTCACTAGGTACTTCGGTCAAAGTGCGGAATCTAGATTTTCGACCTCAGAAATGGGTCATGGGATGAATCTCGTCCAAGAGGTGGGTGCCTCAAGGGGGGACGCACAGAACAACCGGACCTCGACCTTCAACCCTTCACAGGTATCTCCCTTCCTTACGGTGTAGGAACACTTGACTTGGAGGATTTGAAAGTTACCTATTTGTCAACTTCTACTTTTTTGACGATGTGAGAACCAAATAATGGGGAGTTATTTGGAGTCCTATCCCCGAGATCCTACCTAGACTAAAAAAATTCTTTTGGTACTTCCTGTGGAGGAAAATTTAGTGCGTTTTTAGAAATATTTTAGGTGTGGTTGTTTGAGAGATTGGGGGTGCGAACCAACCTCATTGAAATTAAGAGGGAGTTGATAGTCTCATCAAGAAAAGGGTGGGGCATTTCAAAATCACGTTGGAGGAAAATTGCTTCAACCTCCATGATTTATAGATAAGACTATGTGAGTGATTGGTGAACTTTGTGTGTGAACAAGTGAAAGTGTACCGTTGTTTTAATAATTTAGGTGTCACCTTGCTGCATGTGGACTACGCTTGGTCCTTACAAGTCTTGGTTACCTAAGTTACTATGTGTCATTCGTACAACCTTGCAGAATTTTAAAGTCCCTAGGAAACTAGCATGCAGACATGTGGGTCCTTACTATTCCTTTAACTCCCTATTGTGATTTAATCTAAGAAAGCTTTGAAACTATCCTAGATTGTGCATATGTGGGCATGTATGGGCTCATTACAAAACCTTTAAACTTCCCTAGTGATTTAATCTAAGAAAGTAAATTTCAACACTATCCTATCTTTGTAACATGTGGGCATGTATGGACCCTTACAATATTAAGATGTGTTTGAAATAAACTAAGAGGAGTCTCAAGGGGACTGTTTTCCTCTCCTAAAGATTTTGTCTTTTTAAGGGAGATGAAATTTTCCTTCAACCTCTTTCTGATTCTCAAGATCACTTTGGAGAATGAGAGAAGAGCACACTCAACGATTGATATCCAATTTCTAGTCCCAATGCAAGTTTTATATGTGAAAAAATGATTCCAACTTATACTTTTAGTCAAAGAAAGCCATTTATGTGGCAAAATGAAAGCAAAAGAGGAAATAATGGTTTTATCCCCCTAAGTGCCTATGTTTTGAATAATCCCTTTATATGGAGAGGGAATGTAAGTGTGGTGTAGATTACAATGTGCATGGAATCAATTTTAAGAAGGCAATGAGCCCTCCATAATTTATAAAAATCTTACAATATGTGTTTTTCTGCACATGTGCGTGAGTCCTAGAGTAGACAAAGGCACTGTGAGTGCCAATGCGAACTCATGTCACCAATGGAAAGGATTGTATTAGTGAAAAGAAAAAACCAAAGAGAAAGGGAGACTTTGGGTCTCCTCTTCCTCCAAGGGAGGGCTCTTGAACCCTGAAGATTGAGCTCTTCTTACAACTAGAAAAATTGAAAGAAATGATGAAAGAATCCCAAGCTCATTCACTCAAGAGGTGATGTGAATAGCTCCAATGAAATGATACTTGTATGCTCTTGGAAAGGAAAAAGGATCCTCCAAGAGAATATAGGCAGCATAACAATACAAATGGATTCCTTGAAAATGCAGTGCACCCATGGCCTCTTTTTATAGCATAACTTTGAGGTATTATTCAACCATCTTTTAGTGTGAACAAGGGGCTCTTTAGGGAACCCTTAGATCATTGACTAGCCCCCCAGTCGGATTCAGCCAAGATTTGGGTGTCAAATTGACTTGGAAGCTGAACCATAAGTGGGTGGAGGGCTGACCAAGATCATAAATGTGTCGTTCTAAGGTGTGCACATCTTTTAGCATTCACAGTCATGCATTAGGCACATGGATGCTTTTCCATCATTTTCGACTAGCGCACATGCACACAATTCTTGTATATCTTTAGCGCATGATGATTTTATAATTGGTTGTATAGTTTTGGACCTTTTGGAAATGCATGTTTTGGTCTTTTTTGGTCCATGGGTGAACTAATAGCTGTTTGAAGATGCTAGATTCTTGTAACCATTTGCAGACGAAATTTCAGTGATAACAGTCTTCATTAGGTATCTGTGCGGCATGAGCATTGCATAGTTATTGCAGTCCCTGAGGTTGAATTCATTGTTCTTTAGAGCTGGGATCTGTCCTAACTGGGGTGCAACTATCCGTATCCCTTTCGATATGTACTCAGTGATCAACATGTATTCAAAGTCACGTGGGATACTATCGCAGTTCACTGTGCCAACCAAAGGCTGTATGTACTCTGGCAAGAATGATGAGATCTGCTTTGCGTTAGTGTTGGCAGCCAATTCACATTTTTCCACTTTCTTATAAGCTACCTACACCAGTGTTTTGCAAACATTAATTTTTTAGTCGCAATTCTCAAATAAATGACACTTTTATTCTTTGTGCCATTTACACACTTACCTTCATTTTTTGTTTTCATGACTATAAGCGTGAAAAATTGATCTTTTGAAGTCGCATTAGAATCATTACTGAATTTTTCGTTATCCTTCTTGTCGATATACCTATTGCGCTTACATTTTACTTATCATTATACAGTTGGAAAGACCTTTTGATCTGTACTTATTTGACATTCTTGGATTGATTGTGTGATTTTGTTTCATTGAGTTTGTGATGCATTGGTGATTGGATTTATATGTTCTTCAATTAGATCCACTTGACCATTGGTTTCATAAAAATACATAGGTGTTATGATTAAACCCTTGGTATATATCTTTTAATATGACACCTAGTTCGTGTTATCAAAATCATTGGCTTGTTAATTACATGAAAAAGCATTGGTATTATGGTTTAAACCCTTGGTGTGAATCGTTCTATACACCGCATGTCGCATGGTTAAACACTTGGTATTGGTTTTGATTTGTATGTTTGGTTTTAAAACTATGGCATAACTTTGATTGCACACATGGTTGATCCACTTACCAAAGGTTTCAATGGATTGATTGGAATGGCATAGTTATAACACATATGCGTTGTGATTTGTATAGTTGAAAGTGTTGGCGGTTGTACTTTGGTAATGACTATTCTACATGGCCATCAAATAGCTCCACCACCTTCGCACAATGGCATTAATGTTGCTCCTATCCCTGTTTCACCTCTGTTAGCTCGGGTAAGCCTTCGAGCATTTTGGTTCTTGTGTATGCTGCATCCAAACCTTGGCTCGTTCATCGTGTGCTCTTCCTTATGGCACCAATGGTGTGAATTGAGTTGAACAGTATCCAAGCCTTGCTACTTTTCGACAATGCCCAGAAAGACTTAGAGGATAGTGGTTGGCTCACCTTTGTACAACGGTTTGAGGGTTTTAATCTATTTGTTGCACAACAGTTCACCCTAAATTTTGATGGCTATAAAGCCAAAGTTGGTGACATTCAGCTTGAGCTGAATGAAGAGTTCATTAGCTCTGCCACTGGGTTAGCATCCACAGGCCAGTGGTGGTTTAAAAATTCTAAAGTGGAGGAGGTGCCATGGCCACTACTGTTCATCTCACGAAAGGTTACATCCTGTGACAGAGGTATGCCAATTTCCATGCTTAAACCAAGATGGCATGATCTTTTGATGGTGGTTAAACAATTCATGACTGGTGAGGGTCGATATGGACTAGTTTTTCTTTACCACCTTCGTTTGTTAATGAATTTTATGGGTTATACATTGAATATTCCTTTTTACTTCCAGCGTAGCCTATATAAAATGTCAAAAAGGTTTAAAAGAGAAAAGGCCGACAGTAGCTTGTTCCACCATGGCCTAATCAAACTCATTGTTGTTCATCACTTAAATATCCACGGTGATAGCTGGCAAGCTTTTATCTCTCGAAATGGTTTTTATGAGGCAGAGCATGTCCAAGTTGACAAGCCTGTAGTCAGTGAAACCAAGGTCGAGCCACCCGTGCCCTTCCATGTCCTACTGCCCTCTCCTAAACCCTCGGTTGACCCTGATATTGACTTACCCGACGTCTTAGCAGACAAGGTTGAGGCTATAAAAAATCCTGTGAGCAAAAAGGTCAAGGAAAACCCTACTGTTGATGGAAAAGGTAAACAGAATGATCGGCTTATTTCGAGAATGGCTAGGAATAAACCTAAACCTAGTGCTGAGCAGAAGCCCATAGTCCTCAGTGAAGACTCGGACTCTGACATCGAATGCTTCCTAGCTAGTGAGTACCCTTACTCTTAAGGTTTGTGCTCCAAGCCACCCTATGATTTCGTTTCTAATCTACCCCCCTGCCTAAGGAACAATCCTAGCTACTCTGGGATCAAGCTACCTAACGAAACCCTCGACAATTTAACCAAACCCTCACCTGAGTTTTCAAAGCTCAGACAGTCGTCATGTGACCAATGTGATGTGTGGTTGGAACGATACTATATAGACGTTCCCTTACTTCAATCGAAGATCCAATCATTGGAAAACCAAGTTGCCAGCCAAAGGGACAAGCTTCAAGCAAATGATAGGAAGCAGAAAACTACTGGTTCCATCGTTTTTAGGAATGTCGAATCGGCTACAACCATCGTCAATTCCAAAATGTCATGATCAAGCTATCTGCTCGTCATCCAGGTATGAATTTAGGTATCAATTTCGTTTTATGAATTGCTAGGATTAATATAATGATTTGAGTTTGGTTTTCAGATAGCTCTGTCTATTGTTCGAAATGACTCTATTATAGCCATATCAAAAACGGTTATGTTGTTCATCCTGTACATTGTTTTCGTTTTGCTAAAATTGAATGAGGTTATGATTTGGTTAAATGATTCGGTCACGCCCAGTTTAGCAATTGATAGGTTTTCATTTGTTTTGATTCGTTTGTCTGTTTGGGTTGAGTTAACGAAATCAATAGTTTGCTTTCGATTGGATTTGTTTGTATCTAATCTGAACAGGAGGTTTTCATGATAAAATTAGAGCACGATCTTGTTTTGATTTGGTATGATTTCATTATGGTTAGATTATATCGGCTCTGATTTGGTTTGTATGCTGTGATTTTGGAATGACTTCATGAATTGATGTGATGTAATCTTCTAAATCAAGACTACAACTCTGTTAGACTCCGATTTAGAAAGAACGACTCTGTTTCGTATGGAAATGATATTCTCATTTAAGCCTGTGCAAAACATATCTACGCCCGAATCATGTAACGGTTTTGATTCACAACGATTATGTTGAATTCCAACTATTCGATTCGCTCTTGTCTTGATTGGATTGCTGTGTAGCTTCAGTTAGTACGATTGTTTATATGATTTGGATCCGTATCAAAAATAGACTTGATACTGCTTTGTTTGATTTTAATTTTCAAAACGAGTTGGTTGAACCCAGATCGACATATGTTATCTCTGTCGAATTCGGTTAATAAGTTCGTTTTGAAATGAATTCTAGTAATATTTTCGTTGAATATCAATCGATTTTGTTTGCCCCAATTAGCAATGATAAACGATGGACGATTCCCACAGATCATGTTATGATTTCATTTGAGTTAATTTACACACCAGTTTTGATTTGATTCGCTAATAACATGGATCGTTGGTTTATGTTAATACAGTTATATCAATTTGAAAATGATCTTGATGTTTTCGTATGGATTCAATCCTGTTTATGAGGCAGCATAAATGATTGCCTATGATTTGTTTAAACTGTATCGATTTCAATTTGATGAGAAATGATTTTATTACTATTCGATACGATTTTGTATACCCGAATCGATAAAGAATTAAACAGAGTGTAACCATCTCTATTATGATTTGATTTAATTTGTTCAAAGTTTCGATTTGAATGATGCTTTTAGCAATCAAATATCATTTGATAGTTTGAATTGTATTTTTAAAGATTTGAATTGATTTTTAATACGATTCTGTGTTGATTTAGACCAGCTACAGAATCGCAAGATTCTGTAGCTAGTCTATAGAGTTAGATTTTTTATCATTTTTATCAATAAAACATCCTCCTAACTTGTCCATTTTTAACCCTTTTCAGGTACATCCGAATTGCATTGGGCATGCTGGACACTCTAGGAGATATTTGTGTAATTTAGTTGTTGTTTTAGGTTCCTAGTTTAGTCAGACTTGGGATATTTTCCCAGATTTGTGTAAACAGTTTTGATAACTTCCACATGGATGTTTTACCCTATGGAAGGTCTTTAAATACTTATTATTTTTTGTAATAAGGAGCATCCTCACTTGTGGGAGAACCAGGCTATGGATTTCTAATACAAACTGAGACAAGAGTTGATGTTTTGATACATCTTTCGCTTTCATAATATCAATCTTTTGTTTCAAGTTTATGCATGTCAGTTTGTAGTTGATTATAGACTACTTTAGATATCATAATCTATTGCAGGATGATATGATTTAATTAATCTTTTATCCATATCTGATCTCTTTCATTATTTTTAAAAGTACAACAATTACTTAGTTTCAGTTAATGAATGACATATTTCTCTTCTTCATCAATTGAATCATTTCGTATAGATCTTTGCATACAGGTTTATCTAACTATGGAGATTTATAAATCATAAGATTGTTGTAATTTTTATGTCTTGTTTGTCCTGTAATCATATTTGAAGAGCACTGTAGCTTGTTGTTTACGAGAAGCTTCTGGATAATTTGGTGCAGGTTTTCTCCCTCCAATCAGCTAAGACAATCATTACATATAGGACAAACCTGGAGCATTTCTCTAGGTCAGTTTGTTATTTATTTGTTTGGTTAATTTGTTAGTATAACATTAGTAGTTTAGTTAGATATATGTTTAGTTATATTTGTAGTTAGAATTAGTATATTAGTTGTTTAGTTTAGTTAGTTTTTGTTTTATTTCTGTTCATAAAATTATAAAATCAACAAAAAATATCTCTCTCTGTCTTAGGGCAGAATATTAATGAGTTTTTTAGGTTTCCATACAAATCTATAAATTGTAGATATTATACATTTTGTGAATAAGATTTATTTCTGTAAGTAGTTAGATATTAAATTTATTAGAGTTAGTATAGTATTAGATAGTAAATTGTATATAGAATAGTTAGATTAGTTTATTAGTTTGTTTTAATAGTTATTTTTAGTTAGATTAGTTTATTAGTTTGTTTTAATAGTTATTTTTAGTTAGATTAGTTTATTAGTTTGTTTTAATAGTTAGTTTTAGTTAGATTAGTTAGTTTAGAGTAGTTTTCTTTTGTTTTCTTAGGACCTTAGATCGGCTAACGAAGCCGCTAAACCTGTCAGGGTGGTTCATCCCAAACGGCTTGGGTTATTAGACAACCCCGGACTGGTTCCACTCTCCCAGTTGATGGACGGTCAATTTCGCCCGTCAACAAATGGTGCTAGAAGGAGGGCGTGAACTTAATTAATGGCACGAGGCGGTCGTAAGACTCCTCCATGACCTAATCTCTCACCTATAGTGACTAGAATCCATTCAAATGATAATATTCCCCTTCAAACAACAACTAATTCAACCGACGATCCACGGATCACAGTTGAGCCAACAACCCCTAATCCTATAGGTGGTGAAATCCAAGAGATTGTCCGTTAATCTCTTATAAAAACACATAGTGCCTTAGCCTATTTGAGGCAACCAAACCATCCGTGGGGACAACCTTTGGATTTCTCCGATATTAGAGAACAATTAGGAGGCACTAATGCCACTGTGAATCCTACATATCCAAACCTAAATCCTACTGCAGGAGGATCTGGGATACCTCCTTCACCACCTCCATCATCTCCTTCCTCTTCTGGAGGAGATTCCTCTGATGAAGGAAGTTCCCCTTCTCAGCCTTCCACACCCACTACACCAATGGAAAATTAGAACAACCCTACTAGACCTTGGCTCGACCAGGATGTAGTAGTTGTACCTGGAGCTCAGCATCCTCTACCTAAACACCCGGAGAAATGGCTCCCCAAGTTTGACCCTGACTCAAAACAGATCGCTAAAGATCACATTAAAAAATTTATGTTAGCCATAAGACTCCGCAATGTCAAACATGAAGATGTTGTCTGTAGGTTGTTCCCCTATACTTTCGAGGGAAATGCATCTACATGGTACTTTGCCCAGCAACCCCATACCATCGTGTCTTGGGAAAAGTTTGAGTCATGCTTTTTGGAAAAATTCGGAGACGGTAAGCCTCCGGAAGTCCTAGTCATGGATCTTTCTATCTTAAGAATGAACCCAAAAGAAAAAGTTAAAGACTTTAATCAAAGATTCTTAACACTTAAAAACCGAATCCCTGCAGATTCCATGCCTGCCGAGAGTCTTATAATAGCACACTACACTAAATCTTTGCATCAAAGTATAGCTATTTGGGTTAAACGATCTAAGAAAGCCGCGTTGTTAGAAACCTTCGAAGAGGCCAGCCAGATTGAAAAAGACACTCTTAGTCTTAAAGACTCTACTAGCAATGAAACTGAGACTAGTTCTTCTTCCAAAAAGAAGATTGAAATCCTCCCTAGACCCACTCAAACTAAAACACAACCTGAAAGCTCTGATTTAGAAAACTTAACTAAAGTTGTTCAAAAATTGTCAAATCAAGTTATAGACTTGAAAAGGTCGACCGAAGAAGCTTCCTCGAGCAAAGGACCTTACAAACTCCCATTCCAAAATCCTTTTCCTACCAACCGACCTAATCCAACTACCGAAGGCCTTAATCTAGAAAGTCTGCAATGCGCCCTTCAAACAATTCTAGAAGCCCAAGATAACTTGATACCTCCTGAGATTCTTGAGGAGGTAGTTGAACAAGAGACAGTTCAAGAAGAGGAGTCTTCTCCAAAAAATTTTGGACACTTCTCGTATAGCATCTTTCAAGCTAACTTCGAGACAGTACATCCTTATAATACCAGGAGTAAGACAACCAACAAACCTTCTTTCGAAAATACTACAACTTTGCCTCCAAAGCAATCTAAATCAGCTGACACTAAACAGAGTAATGTGAATCCCAACTTAGATTATGATGTTGTTGAAGATCTTAAAAAAGGTGAGAGATAACATTTCTGTTTATGAGTTATTGAAATTTCCATTTCTGCTACAAAAAATGTTACAAAATATCTCAGAAAATGGCAAAAATGGTAATTCAAGTGGTAACAAGGTTGTGTAGAACAAAGTCCCTCAGAAGACTTCCACTAAAAACAATCCCAATCCTCAAGATAAAGGAAGCCTTCCTATAAGTAATGTAATTAATGTAAATTATGTAAATAATGTAGATAAAGGAGCTTAAGAAACTGCGAGTAAAAAGTCACAAACTACCACTCTTAGCACTTGCAAAAATGTACCTCCATTTTTGTTAACTTTCGAAATCTTTAATAGAAACGTGCACAATTGTATGGTAGACTCAGGGGCATCATCCAATGTGATGCCATGGTCTATTTTCCAGAAGATTAACGCTGAAGTTCAACCATCTACTTTAAAAATCATACAACTTGATCGGACCAATGTTAAAGTTATAGGCGAACTAAAGAATGTGCTTATAAGATTATCGTTTAACCCCAAGGTTCATCAAGTCATCGATATAATTGTTGTGGATATTCCAGAAGTGTATGGTCTGTTTTTAAGCAGGGACTGGTTGGAGCATCTACACGGCTATTTCGTGACAGATTGGTCTCATCTATGGCTTCCAGAGAACGACAAGCCTAATAAGATCAAGGTAAATCGTGAACGCTACCTTAAGTTCACGGTCACAGATTTGAACGATCCCAACGAACCATTTACACCTTCTATTGATTCACCCGAAGTACAAGGGATGGACACCTTTTTCGGCAATTTCATGGCCGAGGCTTCAGCTATCACCAATCCATAACAGCAGTCCAAGATTGTAGCATATGTGCAGTCAACAACTTCTACGCAGCGGTCTCATGTACCCAATGGAAATCAAATTTGGTCTCTTTATTTTGACGGGGCAAAGTCCAAAGAAGGAGCTGGTGCGGGCTGCGTCATTATCGATCCGAGAGGTAACAAAACATTGATTGCATGTAGGTTAGAATTTGAATGTACTAATAATACTGCAAAATATGAGGCTTTACTGCAAGGTCTCAGAAAAGCTTTGGATATGAACATTCAAAATTTAACCGTCTTTGGCGACTTCGAAGTAGTGGTTAGACAGGTAAGAGATTCTATCCACTGTCTGTCTCCGCATCTCAAAAGATACCAATCCGAGGTATGTAATTTAATGAATAAATTTTCTGCTTTCAATATAAATTCTATTCCTAGATTGAATAACTCTGAAGCAGATTTATTAGCTAATGTAGCTTCTAAACTTCTTCCTACAGAAGGCTTGTCCCCAGATGCATTCTCCGTTGAGCTGTTGTTTCGGCCATCTTTTCACGACAACATCATGAACTGGAGAGTCTTTGATGACGATCAGTAGATTATTAACTTTCTGCACATGGAAGAAACTTTTCAAGGCGCGGTGATAGACAAACGCATGCACGACGACAGTTTGCGTGATTTCACGGTAATACCAGATCCGAGAACTCATGAATCTTCATTGGATATGGTAAACTTGATCCCTAAATATGTAGTTAGATTAGAAAAGTTTTATGATCTTCAAGATAAATTTAAAAGGTCGGTCAATTGTAAAACCAATAGTTCCTCATTATCATACGAAAAATTAAACTTAGGAACTAATGAAAGTCCTCAGTGCATTAATCTAGGGGTAGGATGTTCTCAACAAGAAAAAGCTGCATTTATTAAATTGTTCAAAGAATTTAAAGATGTCTTTGCATGGACATATGATGACCTTAAAACTTTCGACCCTAACATCATACAACATGTCATTCCTATGAAGCCCCAAACCTTACCTTTTCAACAAAAACTGAGGAAAATGCACCCTAAGCTCGAACCGACCGTTCAAAAAGAATTGAATAAACTCCTAAATGCTAAGATAATTTTTCCTGTTAGGCACACTCAATGGGTTTCTAACCTTGTCCCAGTTCAGAAGAAAAGTGGGGAAATCTGACTCTGCGTCGATTTCCAGAACCTTAATAGAGCATCTAATAAAGAAAACTATCCTGTCCCACCCATGGAACAGATCCTTCAACAGGTATCTAGTTCTAAGAGGCTATCCTTACTGGATGGTTTTTTGGGGTACAACCAAGTCCTGATGTCTCCACCAGACCAACTTAAAACTACCTTCCATACCCCGTGGGGCACTTATGCTTATCGAAAAATGCCCTTTGGATTGATTAATGCTGGTGCCACTTTTCAGAGAGCAATGGACATTGCTTTCTGAGGCTTAATCAATCAGTCTGTCGTAGTTTACTTAGATGATGTTACCGTATTTTCTAAAAACAAAAACGATCATCTAGCTCACTTACGAGCCGTTCTACTACGATGTCATAAATACAACATCTCCTTGAATCCTAAAAAATCCATCTTTGCAGTAGAATAGGTTAAACTCTTAGGATTCATTGTTTCAAGCGAAGGGATGATTATCGACCCCGATAGGACTCAAGTCATCGTGAAACTTCCCCCTCCTACATCCAAAAAATCTATGCAGTCTTTCTTAGGCCATATTAACTTTGTGAGAAGATTTGTCCCTAGTTTCTCCGAAGTGGTCAGGCCTTTACAGAATTTGATTAAGAAAGACACCTAATATCACTGGGGATCCCTAGAAAATCAATCTTTTAATGCAATAAAGAAGGCCATAATAGACACTCCGTCTCTCATGAGCCCTGATTTTTCTCAAGACTTTACACTCTACACTTTTGCTTCTGACCGTTCCTATGCCGCCGTCCTAACCCAAAAGAATGCCGAGAACAATGAAGTACCCATTGCCTTTATGAGCTCTGCTTTCAAAGGCGCTGAACTTAATTACCCAGTGGTAGATCGGCAAGCCTATGTTGTTTTCAAAGCAGTCAAGCACTTCCGGTCCTATCTTTTGAAGTCAAGGATGAAATTCATTGTCCCCTACCCAGTCGTCAAGAACCTGTTAGTGCAGAAGGAACTAGGAGAAAAGAGAGCTAACTGGGTCACCTCCTTGCAGGAGTATGACTTAGAAATCACCCCAGCTCATATAGTGAGAGGCCAAGGGTTATGCAAGTTAGTTGTTGATTCAGTAGCAGGACAACAAGAAGAAAGCGATATGTCAAACCTAGGACAACAAGATCAAAATCTAATCTGTTGCACACAAAACCCTGTCCGTCCTTGGTATGGCGATATAATATTCTTTCTTGAACATGGGTCAGCCCCCTGTCACCTAGATCCCACTAAAAGAAGAGTGTTGAGATTAAAGTCTACCTCCTTTCATATGGTTAATGGTATCCTGTTTCGTCAAAGTTTTGATGGCGTACTGATGCGTTGTCTTGAAAAAGATGAAGGAGAAAAAGTCTTGCTAGAGTTGCATTCAGGGGAAGCTCGGGGTCATTTTGGTGGTGAAACCACTGCCCATAAGGTTTTAAGAGTCGGTTACTACTGGCCCACGCTTTTTAGAGATGCCCATGCCTTGTTTCGTAAATGTATCATTTGTCAGAAAGCATCAGGGCGGTTACAGAAACCATCCTTTCCTTTGCAGCCCGTTTCAGTAGATTCTCCTTTTCAGCAGTGGGGCCTTGACATCATAGGTCCAATCAACCCCCCATCCTCACAACAACACAAGTTTATTGTGACAGCCACAGATTACTTTACCTGATGGTCTGAATTTGCTGCATTAAGAACTGTCAACACCAGTTAGGTAATTGCCTTTTTAAACTCGAATATTATCACTCGTTTTGGTATCCCTGACTGTTTAGTATTCGATAATGCTTCATACTTTTCTTCTCTTGAGATGAGCGAGTTCGCTTTGGAAAAATGAATTAAATTGAAGTATTTTGCTAGCTATTACCCCCAGGGCAATGGATTAGCAAAATCAACAAACAAGAACTTGATTATGTTGGACACACCTACCACACTTAGAGGGGGGGTGAATGAGTGTGGGGCTCTTTTTCCCAAAACTTCCCTCTTGCACA
>SNQJ01S0146589.1:23898-34158 GCA_010110895.2 Picea sitchensis
TATTACATCAATCATCAATCAATCAATCCTTTGACATCAATCAATCACTTGACATCAATCAATCAAACCATTGGCATCAATGACAACATGATCCAACAGATTAAAATCATCAAGAGAATGATGGTTGAAAATCACAAAAATTTGCACAATGCACTATTAAACGCGTTGTGGGCTGATAGGGTAACACCAAAATATGTTGTAGGTAACTCCCCCTTTTTTCTCGTTTATGCCAGAAAAGCAATTCTGCCACCTCACATTCTTCTTCCTTCGCTTCAGTTATCGCAGAAAGTCCAAGAAGAAGATTGTCCCGCTTTGGAAAACCGAATTAACGCTTTGATGAAGCTAGAAGAGGTAAGAGCCCAAGCTAAACATAAGTTAGATCAGCATCAACTATTGGTTAAAAGCTGGTTCGATTCTAATTCTTCTTCTGATAGGAATTTTGAAGCAGGTGACCTCGTCTTGAAATGGGACAAACCACATGAGGGAAAGGGAGAGCACACAAAATTTCAAAATTTATGGCTTGGACCGTTTTTAATTGCTAAAAAGTTGGGTCCCAGTTCTTTTCAATTGCAAAATCTTGAAGGGCAGCTTGACACCTATCCAGTGAATGGCCAAGCCTTGAAAAGATACTTTGCTTGATAACTACCCTTGTATACTATGTACATATTTTGCTTTTGTTTTCTTCTCGTTTGCTTTTTGTTTTTGATTTCCCCTTTGAGTTTATTAGTTTGTCTTTTTTTTGGGGGGAATACACATACCTTCATACTGGGATTTTCGGACGAAGAAAATAGAAAATTCCTTCGCTGAAATAACTGCTAAGAAAAGTGTATAAACATCAATGGTATATTTCATAAATTTATATCTGTGTTGGAAAAGTCTGTGTTTGAAAGAAGATGACTGATTTCGATCTCTGAGTAAAGCTTGTCATGATCATCTATTATCTTTTTATGTTGTCCCTATTCCTTAAAGGAATGACTCAGAATATGTTTCTCTGTCTTAGGAAGTTGTGTTTGTAAATGAAACATCTCTGAATCTAAATAAAGGACAGTTCTAAAAAATTCTTATCAGGTCTGAAAAAATATGTTAAAATATCATGATTTTCAGCATCACCCCGCTCAACTATCTATCTTTGAAGAAAAACAAAACAAAATAAATTATTAATAAGAGTTGTGGGAAGTTCTTGTAAATCCACCGGGATGATGAACAGGTCTGCTGGCAGTGGATAAATGCATGCATGATGCCAAGACAACTTCGTCGGGGTACTGAACAGGCCTGCTGGCAGCGAAGCAATGTTGGGTATATGAAAATTTGCAAATAAGGAACCTCTTTAATGTCTTTTATTCTGATCTAGAACTTCTTGGTAGGATACAAATGTTAGAGTGGGTTAAATGGCAACCCTATCGAGGCTATGGATGCCTGCTAGCAGTAGTGGCTATGCCAACAGTATTGGAGATTTTATCTTTAATATTGTGACTCGTTGGTCTTAAGACTGTTACCAATTTTCAACTTTTAAAACACTGCTGGAATAGTTGGTTAATGACGATGTTTATACGATTTTCTGATTGTTGTTTTGAGTTGGAATTATCTTTACTGTCCTAATCTGAATCTATTCTTTTGGCAGAGATAACTGCTTCTACCAGTGTGTCGCCATTGTTGGCAGCCAATTCATATTTTTCCACTGTCTTATAAGCTGCCTACACCAGTGTTTTGCAAACATTAATTTTTTAGTCGCAATTCTCAAATAAACGACACTTTTATTCTTTGCGCCATTTACACACTTACCTTCATTTTTTGTTTTCATGACTGTAAGCGTGAAAACTTGATCTTTCGAAATCACATTAGAATCATTACTAACTTGTCGTTATCCTTCTTGTCGATATACCTATTGCGCTTATATTTTACTTATCATTATACAGTTGGCAAGACCTTTTGATCTGTACTGATTTGACATTCTTGGATTGATTGTGTGATTTTGTTTCATTGAGTTTGTGATGCATTGGCGATTGGATTTATATGTTCTTCGATTAGATCTACTTGACCATTGGTTTCATAAAAATACATAGGTGTTATGATTAAACCCTTGGTATATATCTTTTAATATGACACCTAGCTCGTGTTATCAAAATCATTGGCTTGTTAATTACATGAAAAAGCATTGGTATTATGGTTTAAACCCTTGGTGTGAATCGTTCTATACACAGCATGTCGCATGGTTAAACACTTGGTATTGGTTTCGATTTGTATGTTTGGTTTTAAAACTATGGCATAACTTTGATTGTGCGCATGGTTGATCCACTTACCAAAGGTTTCAATGGATTGATTGGAATGGCATAGTTATAACACATATGCATTGTGATTTGTATAGTTGAAAGTGTCGGCGTTTGTACTTTGGTAATGACTATTCTGCATGGCTAGCAAATAGCTCCATCACCTTCGCACGATGGCATTAACGTTGCTCCTATCCCTGTTTCACCTCTGTTAGCTTGGGTAAGCCTTCGGGCATTTTGGTTCCTGTTTATGCTGCATCCAAACCCTGGCTTGTTCATCGTGTGCTCTTCCTTATGGAACCAGTGGTGTGAATTGAGCCGAATGGTAGCCAAGCCTTGCTACTGTTCAACAATGCCTGGAAATACTTAGAGGATAGCGGTTGGCTCACCTTTGTACAGCGGTTTGAGGGTTTTAATCTATTTGTTGCACAACAGTTCGCCCTGACTTTTGATGCCTGTAGAGCCAAATTTGGTGACATTCAGCTTGAGCTAAATGAAGAGTTCATTAGCTCTGCCACCGGGTTAGCAGCCACAGGCCAGCAATGTTTTAAAAATTCTAAAGTGTAGGAGGTGCCATGGCCACTACTATTCATCTCACGAAAGGTTACATCATGTGATAGAGGTATGCCAATTTCCACACTTAAACCAAGATGGCATGATCTTTTGATGGTGGTTAAACAATTCGTGATCGGTGAGGGTCGATATGGACTAGTTTTTTGTTACCACCTTCGTTTGTTAATGAATTTTATGGGTTATCCATTGAATATGCCTTTTTACTTCCAGCGTAGCCTATATAAAATGTCAAAAAGGTTTAAAAGAGAAAAGGATGACAATTGCTTGTTCCACCATGGCCTAATCAGACTCATCATTGTTCATCACTTAAATATCCACGGTGATAGCTGGCAAGATTTTATCTCTCGAAATGGTTTTTTTGAGGTAGAGCCTGTCTAAGTTGACAAGCCTGTAGTCAGTGAAACCAAGGTCGAGCCACCCATGCCCTTCCATGTCCTACTGCCCTCTCCTAAACCCTCGGTCAACCCTGATATTGACTTACCTGATGTCTTAGCAGACAAGGTTGAGGCTATAAAAAAGCCTGTGAGCAAAAAGGTCAAGGGAAACCCTACTGTTGATGGCAAAGGTAAAAAGAATGCTCGGCTTATTTCGAGAATGGCTAGGAATAAACCTAAACCTAGTGCTGAGAAGAAGCCCATAGTCCTCAGTGAAGACTCGGACTCTGACATGCATAAACTTGAAACAAAAGATTGATATTATGAAAGCGAAAGCTGTAGCAAAACATCAACTCTTGTCTTAGTTTGTATTAGAAAGAAGCGTTGTTTGTATTTTAAGATCTCTAATAAACTGACATCTTGTGATCATCCATTACTTGTTTGATCTCTACTAACATAATCTGAGCTTTCTCTGAGTCTTTCTCTTTATGATTTTCTACCATGCTTTTATTCTCTTGCTTCATATTCATTTGTGCAACTTTAGCAATCATCGTTGGGAAATCCTCAACCTAATGACCAATAGCTTTACAAAAATGACAAATAGGACCTGTACTAGGGAATTCTTTAGAAATATGTCCCGGTCTTCTGCAATTATAACACAGTGTCAATCCTCTCTTTCTTTTAAACGATCCCCAGCCTCTCATGTACTGTGCACTGGGATCACAATGCTGGACCTGCAAAAACTTCTTTCTAGGTTCTTGCATCCAATTGTTAGTTCAAAAATTCTTTCTATGCATAGGAATAACATATCTTTCTCTATTTCTATCAAATTTGTTCAAATCAATTCTTTCTTCAAATTGTTCCCTAGTTTTCAGACTAGGAAAAAACCTATCAAAGAGACCTAGATTAATATTTTTGAAGAAAAAAATTCCACTTATCTTACCTTTACTAGAGCACAAGCTTTAAGATCTTACCTCTTTTCTCCATATCAGGCTTCTTTCTTAGCATAGAGCTTCGTAAGTTAAGAAGAATACTATGCACTACAACAACAGATCTAAACACATAGATTTTTCTTTCCTTCAGGTCCCGACAATCACAGTTTTAGGTCCCAGCAACAGAACCATTTGTTGGCACATGGGTAGACCCAAGGTTCAACGCTTCAACGATGGACCAACAAAACACTAAATACTAGCCCTTTCGGCAACACCTGCAAAGCAGATGCAGTCTCACTTGAGGTAGGATAAGGGGGGGTTATAGGACTCAGGTGTCTGTAACCAAGATGGGACACAGATCTATGATTACAACACTTAACATAGCACTTTAAACAACAATATGCATTAGTTCTTGCACCTCATTCACATTGCATATTAAACTCTAAATACAGATCAACGCAGTGACAATAAAAATCAAATACTTCCAGTTGCTCAACACATAGCCTTACTCAGATGTAGCCTTCATTCCACATAAAGAAATCACTAAGAATCCATAGATCTAACTATCATACATAAATATCAATGCACTAAGCAAATAACATCATAAACAACATCAACAATATCACACAAAGCACAAAAAAAGTAGGATATACGTGGTTCACCCTAGTCTGGGGATATGTCCACCAATCTTCTTCTTCTTCTTTATTAGTCTTCAATATTCTTACATTCTTCTACTCCTGTGCACAAAGCCACAGAGCCTAACTCCACACAGGACAAGAGATCTGTTCATTGCGCACCGAATCCTCCTCCCCAAAATCAGGTCAAGGCACCAAGCCAACTCCTTATCAACACAGAGCCTCACATACACAGTCTATGCACAAATCCTTTTACAATGACTTTCACTTAGCTCTACAAGTCTTAACACATTCTAGCACAAAGTTAATACTTCTTGTACTAAGCCAAAACAACTTGAACTCTACTACTTACCTCGCTTAGCTACTTATTTATACATTTACAAAAGGGCCTAATCATGGGTAAACCCATGGTCCGACATCCCTTAACCCATTACATAAACCCTAAAATTGCAAAAAGCCCACAAAATAGGTGGGATCTCGCGATATCATCTCTGCCTGGGAGATCCATCTTAGACCAGCCTGTCGATGTCCCAAAAATGGTGAAACATGACCAATGTCTCCTCAAAACTTGGTTGAGGGACAACATTAAGACATAGCACAAAATCTTGTGGCACTTTCTTGGGTAGAAATACCTGAATTAAAGACAATAGAAATGGATCAATAAACTATAGGCCTATGATTTTTACATTGAGTACATAAATGGGAAAAAGAATGCATATGCAATTGCTCTCTCCAGAAAACTAGAGGTGTTTTCACACTTGATCAA
This sequence comes from Picea sitchensis, assembly GCA_010110895.2. Taxonomy (NCBI): domain Eukaryota; kingdom Viridiplantae; phylum Streptophyta; class Pinopsida; order Pinales; family Pinaceae; genus Picea; species Picea sitchensis. The sequence continues at coordinate 29,446 of SNQJ01S0146589.1, forward strand.
GTGAAAACACCTGATCAAGGGCACCTTATTTTACTTGTTAACATGCCATATTTTTTCCATTGGGAGGTTATATTTTTGTTGGGGTTGACTTGCTTCTTCAAAACTGAGTTCTGAAAATTAAGGGGTGATTTCTCCTTGTGGGTCAACTTCTTTTACAACCACAACATCGCCATTAAAGAAATTACTGGACAACATTACTCTTCCAAAAAATAGAAACTATTATATGAAGCATGCAAAGAACATTTGTGATTTTTTTTGTTGTATTATGGTTCACTCATTTGCTAGAAATGAAATAAAATAATTATGTTGTGTCTCTTGATGAATATCAACTATATGTGTTGTGTATTTCCATTTATTTGTTGAACATATCTTGTTCTAGTAAAGGAGAAATTTGCAATATTTAAATCATTCGAATCCACTTACAACAATTCATAAACTAAATAAATATCACCACAACAAGTTGAGGAGGGGATTCTAATAGTAATTAAACACTTCAACTTAAGTTTTGATGAAATTTAACATACAAAAACTTATGTGATTTCTTCAACAATGATAAAAATCATAACAACAATACATAGGTACATTACTTAGCAACTAAAAACATAACAATTGCAGAATGTGTAGAAACTAAAATCATGACAAATGCAAGAAATAAATAAACAACAAACCATAAAGAACAATATTTTCTCGAGAAAAGCCTTCCGTGACAAAAAAAACCCACATTTTTTTAGATTGATCTTATTGCTAACTATTTAATGAATGTGGTTTTGAGAATGAAGAATGTTGTTTATATTTCTTAAAAGAACATAGAGCATAGAGTACACTTATTACACTATTCTACTAGAAACTCCTTGTGATACAAATCCCACACTCTAAAGCACACTCTATATTATTCAATATAAAAAATTGTTGCAATACAAAGTTAGTGTTTATATTTTCAACAAGAGTGTTCAAGAGTAACATATTTTTTGAGAAATTCTGGTAGCATAATGGTAAGATAGGAATCACAGTCTATGTTTTCCTCCAGCTCTAGTGCTCAATAAATACGCATAATAAAATCATTAAACATTTATGGTTTATTCCCTTCCACTACTCTCTGCCATTGCTCTACTCCACTACAACATTGTAATATTCTCTGCTCCACTACAACATTGCAATATTCTCTCCTCTACTCAACAGTGCAATATTATTAAATCCACTACAGTGGTGTAATATTCTATACTCCACTATACACTTCTAGGTGTATGACAAACCTATGCTAACATTCTCCCAATTTTCATATACCTTGTGTAACATCCCGCTCTGGCGCACTGAAACCACTTATTCTTTGAGGACACTTCCTCGCAAGTGATCTGGACCCTTTTTGATGTTGGACCTTATATATCTGATTATGATGTGATTGACAGATGATTGATGCGTTACTATTCATGTATACGGGTGCTATTGACTCAGTATTCGATTGATTAAAGGTGTGCAGGGTTTTGGACATTGAGTATGTAGAGGCATCGGTAGAATCCACTTGGACTCTGGACTGAGTCGGGGAGTGTGCTTTGGGTTGATTGTTTATTATGATGTTGTTTTGATGTGATGATTTGACGATGCGACCATGATTATTTTGGTGATCTTGATTTGTGAGTAGCTTGCCGACTTGACTGCCACCTCAGTGAGGCCACACAGTGGAGAGGAGTTGAGGAGAGGTGGACAACAGCCACACCCTGCTTCCTTCAGCACTCCCCATGCAGTCAGCTCGAGAAGCTGTGCTGATTACCTAGTTAGAGAGGACCTACGATGCGTGAGGGGCAGACTATGACGATCACTCACGATGATTCTAAGAAGTGCACAATAAGGCGGGGGCCTTGAACTGAAACCCTTGATCTCCCTACTAGCTCACACAGCTGAAGCTCCGAGGGTTATAGAGGTCTACCATCGACTTGGTCAGTAGTGGCACCCGCGCCCAGGCCGTGGTGCATCTGAAGAACCGCATCCGCTGTGAAAATTCAAAACGGAAGTGCTGCTGCGGCGCCCGCGGTAATTGCGACACAGAAGAACGCGTCACGATTAGAGTTGTTCGTCGATAGCTAGCCCTAAGTCTTGGCGCGGTATAAAGAGCACAAGCGTTACCTAACAAGGTATTGTCTAGTAATCTAGAAACTAGAAAGCCACAAAGCGGGGATCTTTCGATTGGTAACTTTTGAACTTTCAAAAAAAAACAAAAAGAAGAGAGAAAACATAACTCAAACCAACTCCCTTCCTTAATCCATTAATGCCTTGAGTATTCAAGTGTTTGTAAGACTTTTACCCTTCCCCTTTTCTGTTGTGCCATTGCCTAAACCTCTCTCTTTAATCCCGAAAATCGGACAATAATGATAAATTAGATAAGAACACTTCAAAAAAAAAGGAATAAAAACATATTTACATGGCAAGTTTATATTATAAACCCATTTTACAACCAACCGAAGTTTAAGCATGTGAGTTATAAAGATGTTGTGAATTAAATAATTGTTTTATAAACAAGGTATATTTTTTATCTGACTCCTAAACCTCAAGATTCTAGCTTAGGAAAGAATATAAAATATTAAACTAATAAATGAAAAGGGGGATAGATAAATAATTAAATGCATAAATAAACTAGATAAAAGTAATTAAATAAATAAATAAAAGATAATAGTGAAAATGTGCGCACATGATTTGATTTAAAAAAAAAAGGGGGAAAAGTAAAATAAAAAAATAAAAAAATCAATTTGGATTTATAAAAGAATTAAGCTAAAGAAATGGGGAAAGTCAAGAGGGATTAGGGTTTGAGGGATGGGAGGAGGAGAGAAAAGGGCTTTTGGCTTTTGGTTTTGGGGCTGAGATTGCATTGCTAGAACAGGGAGATTTCTTGGTAGGAGTTGGGAAGCCTCGACTCATTGTGAGTGGTAGCTGTGCTGAGAGTGAGAACTAGGACTACGGTTGTGTGTGTGCCCTGCTGACTCAGGGGTGTAAGGGGGAAGGAGAGTACCCTAAGCGTTTGGCTGGGAGGTACCCGGTGAGCACCATTGACATCGGCAAGCGGGGGTGAGGAGCAGCTTGGAAAGGGCGGCAGGAAGCACCGAAGCCGCACGGGCTTCAACTCGGACAATAAGGAAAAGGTATGGACTTGTTGATAGAATAGGTTGCTTATGATTTACGAGGAGTAGATGGCACACTGATTTTTGCTGAGATTGTGATTGTGTGGATGTAAACGTCCTCAACCCAGAAAAATTCTTGTTTTATAACTGGTAAATATGTGAGTTAGGGGTTATTAGATTATGTTTTATGGCTCAGTTTATAAATTCTGGTAATCTCGTTTTAGGGATGCTGGTAATTTGTTGGGGATTATGGGTGTTCTTTTTTCTGTATCGGGCTTGGGTTTTTAGGGGAATTTATTTTCAAGAACCACCATGATAGCATTATGGTTACTGTAAAGGGAAGTCATCGATTATAATATGACATTTTCTTGAGATCCATCATCATAATTGATGACTTCCCTTTACAGTAACCCTCAATGAGACGAGAGGAAATCAATAAGTGAATACAGTTATCAAAAATATTTATACCTTAACCAATACACATTAGATAAAATAGAGCAATAGTATCCGGATTGTATAACACACATATTGGTTTCAAATAAATAGGGTATTGTCACTGTAATTATAATTTAAGCTGAAATGACAAACTCATGGAAGTTTGGTCATTGTAGGTAATATAAATTTAACAGTGAGTTCGTATAAGTCTTAGACAAAGAAACAAAAATGCCACCTAGCCTCATTATCACTTAACTCTAGATGGAATATCGTAGCCACAATAAGCCTGTAAATTTCGTGCGTAAAAACCTAAGACTGGTGCCTGGCAAGAGCGACCTCTTTGCATCAAATTATCTCCAAGGGTTCCAATGACCCAGTACTGAAGTTAAAACCCACAATTTATTATCTATACATAATCATTATTATCAAACTAAAACAAAATTTCGGGCGAGGAATAAGTTACTATCCTTCCCCATACTTTGTGTAGCCAGGAAATAAGTTGGAGACCAAGAACATTCGCTTCCAATGGCAAGGCGAACCTGTATGCAGACCACATGAACGAGATCCCATACTTAGTGTAGCCAGGAAATAAGTTGGAGACCAAGAACATTCGCTTCCAAAGGCAAGGTGAACCCGTATGCAGACCACAGGAACGAGATTGGAATTCAAGGTGCAACTAAAAGGATAAAACAAAAGAAAAACAGATGCTACTATAATCTAGACGACTATATAAACCATGGTGTTCTCCCCTGGTTCGAAAACATACTGTAAATCCAGGGATTACATTTGAAAAACGAAACCCTAAGTTTGACAAAGTAGGATAAGGACTTCAGTACTTACCAACTAACAACAAAAAGGATTAATGGTTTGGTAGAGAACACGTTATTGAATATGCAGTAAAGTCGGTATAGTGGCTAGCTGAATATGTTAACTGTGCAATCAAACTAGTAATCTTAGTTGCTGAGCGTAAATTCTAAGTTATGGCAGTTTTAGGTAATGGCTCAGATTACATTATTAATATCCTCTGGTAAATTGCTTGCTGGAAATCGCCAAAGGCGTGCTACTCCACTCTTCCATGCCACTTAAAATGACGGTGGCAACCACGCCACCCCTCAACAAAAATACACAGTCATGTTTGCAGGGAACCAGCACAGGGAAATAAAATGTA
>SNQJ01S0146590.1:3096-27022 GCA_010110895.2 Picea sitchensis
GATGAATTATTTGGATTCATATCCCCGCAACACTAGCTTAACTACAAAGTTCTTTTGGCCCCAATTGGGGATTTAATGAGTTAAGTGAGATTGTTGATTTTAGACTGAGATTGGGGTCATGAACCAAGCATTTAATTATGGAGTAAAGTGTGTATACTTGTGGTGTAACCAAATTCATAAGGAAATCTACTTTAAATAGAAATGTTTGTAATTAAAGAGAATTTGAATTGAAATAATAGTTCAAATGAAGCCAAATACTTAAGTAAAAGGAAATTGCTCCTTATCAAAATGAACCTCCTAATTATAAATGAGAATTATTAAATTCAAATCATCAAACAAAATTCTATTTGAACCTAACTATGGACTAAGATTTATATGGATAAATGATTCCAAAAGGAAATGCTAAAAGAAAGAATTCAAATACTAGAAACAAGAGGTGTTCCTTTCTCTAACTAATTAACTTTTCTTTTTGAAATTAAATGATCCTTATAAAAACAAGAAAATGCGGATTTAAGGTTGGAATAATGATCTATCTAGTTCAAAGAAATTTGATCGGCCCACTATCTATCATCAATTGATTGGTTCACTCATGTATCTAGTCAACACTAGGTAATATATTAACTTTGCAATCAAATCCCTAAGTGAGTTCATGGTGGACCCTCAGAGAATGAATTGGATAGTTGTGAAGCATGTTCTTTGGTACTTGAGAGGTACAATGGAGTATTGGTTGTTGTATGAGGGCAGTGGTGGAGTGATATTGTAAGGTTTTATAGATGTTGATTGGGCAGGATGTACTGAGGGCAAGGAGAGCACTTTAGGTTTTTGCTTCGTCATTGGATCAAGAATTATTTCCTAGTTTAGCAGGAAGCATAAATCATGGTATTAAGCTATATTAATGTAGAATACATGGCAGCATGTGAGGCATTGTGGTTGAGAAAGTTGTTCTTTGTATTGTTCGGTGTGGAGTTGGAGGCTACAGTGATACATTGTGATAATCATAGTGGCATCAAGCTCTCTGATAATCATGTGTTTCATGATCGTAGAAAGAATATAGACACATGTTATCACTTCCTACAAGATTGTGTGCAGAAAGGGGTCATGAGGCTTCAATACATTGATATTGATGATCATATGGTAGATATTTACCAAGGCACTGAGAAGACAAAAGTTTGAGAAGTTCATATATAAGATGGGGTTGGTGAAGAATCCCTTCCTCGTTAAGAGGGGGTGTTGAGAAGAGTAACTTAGAAGGTATTCTTCCATGTGTCTTGTCCTATAATTTGAGTCCTCTTCCATGTGTATTATCCTAGTAATTCATTAAAGCCTCATGATCCCAATTACCACATGCCTCCAACCTTCTGATATAATGATCGTTGGGTGACAACATTTATGAAGGGTGAGAACTAAGACTAGGGTTAAAGGTTTAGATGATGAATTGATGATGGAAGAAAGTGGGCATGTGATTCGAATTTGAGTCTAGAAACCCTCCCATATCGTTAATACATGAAAATAGTCTATCCATGTCAAATTTCAATGCATTCAGAAATAGTTTGAAAAAATTTCAATGTTGGCCCCATTCACAGGTCACTGTTGCCCGTGTCTAGTCCTAGTACAATTTCCTTGTAAAATTTGTATAATATATTTGGAGAATGATGATAATTGATGGACATAACTACATCATTGGTATGATTAGGTGCAGTCATGTAGAGATCCTCTTGGTTTCAAGAATAGTTCATTCTCTACTAACCAAGGGAAACCACGTGAAGGTGGAATCTCTAATTATTCCCCCCTCCCCACATCACTCTCAATTTTCCCATATTACCTAATTTTAAATTCTAAATAACATGCATCATATACTATATTATACAAAATAAAAACATATAAAGATCATATAAAAGATATAAACACATACCTCTTCTTTTCAACAATTAAATATCAATCATCTTCTTCTTCATCCAACTCAACATTTGTATCCAGATCTAGTTCATAATTGATATTGGTGAAAGTCTCATTCACATCAACATCATCATCAACACCATTTTCGCTACTATAGTTATCGATATTTTCAATGCGATCATCGTCTCCTACATTTGGATGATCAACTTCTTCAACTTCTTCATCTGACACATCGACTACATGAGCCACCTTCTCCTGATATTCATAATCATGATCTTCTTCCTCGTTATTATATTCATCCTTGGCTACATGATTGTACTTTACTGGTCTTCCTCTTGGATCATATCTAACAACATATGACCAACCCGCTTTACCAGGTACCTCTGAGTAAAATACTTGCTCACATTGACTTGGAAGAACATAAGGATTTGTACTGGGTTCAAATGTGCTTGCATTAAACATGGTAAATCCATTATCATGCTCAATAACTGTTCTTTCAGGATCATGTTCATGCATATGTATCCTGTACCATTTAACATAAAACAAAACTATTTTAAAGGAATTAAAATCACACTCAATTATATCCTCCAAATGGCCATAGTACCTATTCTTAGTTTCTTCCATATTTCTGTCACTTCTAGAGGAAATGTTGGTGACCTTAAACACTGAAGTTATCCCATAATCCGAGGTTTTCATCTTATCATCCAACATTTTGATACGAAATTTAGGACCATTACACCGCATAGCCTTGTAATGTTTCAACTGCAACATGGACAACAAGTAAAAAATAAATTGTTAATTAATCATCCTCATATAGGACTTACTAAATATATATTTCAATAATTAAACAAACGAAATACGTTGGAAAATTGTGAAAAAACTAGGAAAATGTGGGTAACAAATTTAACTTGTCTGTTTATCTTTTAAACCAAAGGCTAAATCAACTTCCCTTGATGTAAGATCATGAAATTTATCTCGATGATGATGCATTGTTTTAATCATATTACTCACCCCTTCGCATGATAAACTACCGAAGTATTATTCAGTATATTCTATTCAATGCTCCATCCAATCAAGGTTGTTTGCAATGTATAAATGTAAAGCATCCCACTCTTGAGGAACTATATGATAGCATAACAATTTAATATCATTAATTAGTTATTGTTAATAAATGAATAATTTAATAAATGTGTAATATATTAAATCTACGTCAACATCTAATAATTACCTTTCACAATCCTCATTTTACCTTTCCGTAATAGGACCTCCCCTTCAAATTTGTTGATGGAGTCAAGATGCCAAATGCGAGGCACATTCATATTTTCTGCTAATTTAGGTATATATTGACTAATATACACCATTCAATGATATACCATATATCCCTCAACCATAGAACCCTTTGGACGTGCTCTTTGTCTAAAAAAAGCCTTCAGTGACTTCAACTACCTCTCCACCATCCACATCGACCTTGTGTGTATTGATCCACATAATTCAATCTACTCAACTTGGTGTATGAGGTAGTGTTCTTGTGCATTGAAAAATGATGGAGGTATATACTGTTACATTTGACACACTAGTCGGGGAGTTTTTCTCTTCCAATACCTTATATCTTCTTTATGGATTTATTTTGATGATAGCCACCTACAAATGTCAATGCAATAAAATAATATCAAGGCATACATAAATTTGTAGATAAAAGATAATATGTCAATAAGTTCCAATACAAATCACATAAAAAGTACATTTTCCTTATAAAACAATGCTTACCTCATGTATTTTCCAAGTACATAAATAATTTGTTTTATGTTGTTGTCAGAGTCGTCTAGGAGAGATAAAGGTAGAACATACTGTAACAAAAAACTAATAATTATTATTTGTTTCCAAAAAATGCGTACCGATAAGGAAATATATTAGAACCTACTAATTACCTTAATGAATGTATGCCAGTCATGTATTTTAACCCCGCCAAAATCACATTTTTTAGTTAAGATATTTTGTATGTTCGACAAAAACCCCGTCATAAACCTAATTTTTTGAATGACCTCTTTTACAATATTGCTCTGTTGCTCCATCAATAACCAAGGAAGAATAGTATCTTGTTCATGACCATTGCCATTATAATTAATAATAACACTTTGCAAGGCATGATTAACTTCTCGGATGTCACAAAAAATCTTTCCAATTCTCTCTTTGTCAGTCCTTCCATCTAATATTCACAATAAAAATTTTGTTATGTTATTCTCGATATGCATTGTATCAAACAAATGAACTATTTGTAGGTGCTCATAGTATGGAAATCTACTGAATTGCATCGGGTAACTTTTCAATCCTCGTGGAAGCCCATTCGTGCCTTAACGACATTCATAAATATCATCAAATTGAAATTAACATTAATTAATGGGGCAAAATGAAATTAATACTAATGAAATTAACCAAAGATTTATATAATAGTTCATACATAAATAATTTGTGTACCTTGATGATTTCTAATATATTACAACTTCCAGAGGTGATGTGTCATTCTTCGTGTTTTTTCTTGTTTTCTTCTTTACCATTTAACTTTGATTTGTATGTAGTTCGATAACTATGGTTCTTAGGTAGAAAGTGCCTTTTTTAAACTTCTTGAACGATGAGATTTTATCCTCAGACCACAAACTGGCCATGCAAATTTACCCTTTGTTTGAAGACCTACAAGATATATGAATAAATGAAGTGTCAAATTAGAGTTACAATTTAAAATAATGCATGATTTTTTCAACAAATATATATAATATTAAATCACAAAATAAGGTAACAATATACCACAAAAATGTGTTAACCCGGGAGCATCATGAATTGTTCATGATATTATTCCATGGAATTGAAATCGTTTTTTCCTTATTGGTCTAGAGATGTCATACATAGTGAAGCCAACCCATAACTTCAAAAACTCATCGATGAGAGGCTCAATATATATGTTCATATATTTAACCTGGTACCTACCTAATTGGTTCAACATACTGCATGATTAATTATACTTAACTGGATGTCGTGATATATAAAAGAAATAATTACTATGCACGAAACAAAGAAATGAAATATTTGGTCATACTTTAAAGAAAATAAAAGATAATTAAATGCTTGGAACAATCGTTGCCAACATTGTATGCTCTCTCTTGATCGGCATCCAAGGAGGAAGGTTATTATTTATAAAAAAAATAGGCCACACTAAGTACGTAGAACAAAGCTCTCCAAATGGATTGACACCATCAGCTGCCAATGAAACTCTAACATTACGAGGTTCTTATTTTAAAATTGGCCACTTTTCTTCGATGTAGTTCAATGTAGAACCATCTGCAGGCATTCAAAGAACATTGTATCGACTTTTGTTCTTTGCATGGAAATCCATAAACTGTGCTATACTTTGGCACGTGAACAACTACTGGAAATGTGGAATTATCAGAATATAACGAAGAACTTTGCGAGGCACCTTATTTGATGCTTTATTGGTTCAATATCTACTTATTTGACATTGTGGGAATTCATTTTCTAATGCGTATTGTCCATAATATATGATATTATCATTAGGACATGCATCAATAGCCTGATAGTCCATTCCAATTTCTTTCATAATCATGGATATTTCTTGATATGTGCGTGGAAAAATATTTGATGTCAGTAATAGAACATCACCTAAGAATCTACAAAATTCTAAACAATAAATAAAATCACCTAACAATACATAAAATTCTAAACAATAAGTCAATGTAAACAATATTAATAATCAATATATCATCCAACATACTAATTTACAAATTAGAAACAATATAAATATAGGAAAAAATGAACCTTTTAATATTTGTGAACATGCAGGCATAAGTAATTAACAAACTAAATACCTTAGTATCTAGGACATGTGTTTATAAACCATTCAAAACCTTTTCAGTTCACCAACAACAATATAGAAGATAAAAAATTTGTTGTTGAGACTTCATAAAAGGGTTGATGGCGACTTCTCGAGTAGAGTATCAATATCATGACTATCATCCTCGTTGTCTCATCCATTAGAGAAAATATAAGCCTTTGGATCAATCTATGTATCTCTTCTTCCTAATTTGAATCACTAACATTATCTCCATCCATATCATCGTTAATAAATTGATCAACAACTTCTAATATTCTCATCTCAAAGTTCATCTCCTCAGGAAGTAGTATTTCTTCTAGTACTTGGTAAATAACTCTTTGGAGGTCGACATTTTTGGGGAATCATCTATATATTTAAACAAATTATAGAAAATTAGTGTGTAATAGAAAATATATAAAATCAACAAAAATATTTACAAACTTCATGGAATTTCAATTATTACAGAGAATACTTTAAATATTGAAACCTCTTACCAAGGGATCTATATCCATAACCCCCTTTGGTGTGCTCCTTCCCCTAAAATGTCTTTGGGTTGTTGCCTTCTATTATTCCTATTTTTGCAAGCCTCTACAATCGTAGAAAGGGAAATAACATTTTTCCATCACCTCTCTGCCTCTAATGCCACTCTTAACTCAGCAAGCTCGCCATTTCTATCTTCATCAGGACAAATCCTTGTCCTGACAATTGTCTTACCTACACCATACCAAACATTAAGTTGTCAATTTTATATTTTTGCTACTCCTTCGACAGTGAAATTTTTATTTGCAGTGACCTACATATTATAATAAGGTCAACATCTTTGTAATAAGGTGATCATATGTGTAAAGGATCAACATCATGACAACATAGATAACATCTTTATAATAATATCATATGTGTCCAAATGTTTTCCTGATATAATAATGAAATATATACCTAACATAATTTTAAGGTTAGTATTTATGTATCTTATTAATCCCTACTAAATAAAGGAATATATAATTTATCAGTAAGTCAAAATCATTTTGACTTTTTTGTAAATTTATAAATTTTTAACAATGTTTTATAATATTCTCAATAAATATTTAATATCGAGAATTTTGGTATAAATAAAATATTTTTATTTTAAATATTCAAAGGTCAAAAGTTAAGTGACTAATTTCCCGGTCAGAGGGAGCACTACTCACAAAATTAAAAAAATAATTATTTGTTTTAAAAAATTCACAATACACAGATAATTAAAAAGTACAAATAATGATTGATGTTACTAACATTATATGTGTAGTAAATGTAAGAATAAACTTCAGATTTTGAGACTTTGTTTCATATCCCAATGAGTTGATGATCAGACCTTTCCATCGTCTATGTACACACCTGATCACATCAACCACAATGTTTAGCCTTGGGTTTCACCGATCGCCGAAGCTTCAAGGAGAAATTTCATATCTCTATCAATGAAAAGAGAGAGAGATTATATTGTTAATAGGGAAAGGGCATGTGGATTCCATAAAACTAGAATATTATAGAATCCACATACCTTTTGTATGAATATACTAACTAGATCCAAAAAACCAAAGACATGGAAATATGGTACCACATATTATAACATATTATCGATGAAAACAAGGAAAATGAAATTTGGACATTTGAACAAAATTTACAAGTTAAATGAGTACATCAATAAAAAATAACATACTAACCTTCAAGTTCAAAGTCCTCTGAGCTATGTAGATCAAGAATTAGATTTTTTCAACCAGAGGGTGACGGAAAAAATAAACAGCTCAAACAAAAGCTAAGAACAGTGTTGCAATTATAGAAATTGTGTCGCAAAGCCTCTTAAACTCATGTATATATAGATCAAATAGTCAACTAGCCATTACCAACAACCAATAAGCTAAGAAAAATGTTCGTCGATACTGCCACGAAAGTTAGTTTCTATTGCGACGAAAATCTCGACTAGAGGTAAAAAAAAAATCATGGATATTGCGACGAACTTTCGTGGCAATATCAACGAAAATCTCGCCTTGTTTAAAAAAAATATGAAAGTAGTGGAAGTGTGGAAATTTTTCGTGGAATAATCTGCCGATATCTAGTAGTGACCCAACGCCAATTTCATCATCAAGCCAGAGATGTTGTTTATTGACAAAGAAACAACACATAAACCTCTTATAGATATCAAGACATTGGATGTGGCATTGGCCAAGATCCCATCAAAAGTGTGGTACAAAATTTAGGTGAGTATCACACAGGAGATCCGGTCTAGAGAAAGAGAAGACACCACAAACTTACAAATAACCCAGACAGAGACTATCTCACTGAAGGAAGCCCTCAACCTTGAGGCGCAGTAGAAAGATCAAGTGAAGCAAAAAGTGGATGAGATGGAGCAACAAATCCACATGTTGTTTCAAACAATTCCTGAAAGGACAATCAATGAGGTAGGGTCATCAGGAGAGAAGTTGTGCATGATAGAGCAGACTATCTAGGAGTACAAGGAAAAAATAAAAGACATGGAGGAGTGTGTCACACCCGGTACTACTCCAGATGTTTGATCACATCGGGAACAAGAGGCGACAACAGCTGTAGAGGGCATTGGACAAACTATTCAGACAGTCACAACGTTGTTAGAGAAGAGCATGAAACTCTAGACTCGCCTACTAGAGGATGGGAGCCTCCAGGAGCTACAAGAGAAGGAAGCCAAGATCCACGTAGCAATGGAGGAAGTGAAGAAGTGACAGAAAACAATGTCATTGTCAGAGAAGATCAATATCACCACTGAATTAAAGGCTCTGCAGATGGAAGAGAAAGTGCTACAAGCATAGAAGACAGCTAGACAGGCGTTGTTGGAGCCCCTACAAGAAAAGGTGGAGTAGTTGGTCATGGGGAGAAACACAATGAAGAAGAGCATTGAGCAGATCGGGACCAAGGGAGGCGATATTTTACAGTCTCCCATCATGGAGGAGGTAGTCACCAGTATGGTCAACAAGAGCAGTCAGGCTCAATAACAGTGCCAATGCATAATGAAGATGTATCACGCACTACAACATGTAGTATCTGAAGTAGGAGGCAAGCAGTGATAGTGTAATAATTCAAGCAGTGACTCGGGACGAGTCACGCTGTTAGTGTTGGGGGCCTATTGGGCACATGCCCATTTTAGGGAAAAGGAATGATGTGGAGGCAATAAATTTGGTAGAAAAGAAATGAAAGAAAGCGTCCATGCAGAGGAGAAAACCGTGCAATGCCATCTTGTAAGAAGACCTAATTAGGTTAGGGTTTTGGTAAGAGAATCTAACGGCCGATGAGCCAAGAATAGATATAAATAGACACCTAGGATGTCTAGGAGGTGGGGTTGGTGTCTTTTGTGATTGTCATGAGTTACTCGCCTGAGATAGACTAACAGGTCGGTGACACAAATATGATATGATACCTTTTTCTAAGTTGTTGAGTTGTGGGAGGGAAAAGTGACTAGACCTTGAGGGTTAGATCGTAGGATGAGGAGCCTGGTGCGATCTAGTTAGCCTCGTAAGGGTCGTGGAGTCTGGTTGATGAATGTATGAACAGAGTTGTAGTGTGCGCAACGCCATGCATGACAAAACTATAATAAGAGCCTTAGAGCCAAATCTTTGTGCACGCAGCCCAGGAGGGGGTGAACCATGGTAATTCATGTGTTGTGTGGAATGATTATTGGTTATATATTTTTTGTTAATGGTTAAGTATTAGGTAAATGCTTTGTTGAAGTAGTTAGATCTCTTGATTTTCATGCATGCATAAAGAACAACAAGATAACTAAGATCGATGAATGACATAATATTGCTTAATAAACTAAATAGAATTCAGAACGCACAGTCACAGATCCCCATTCAATCCTGGAATGCAAACACTTGAGTATTGTAGTCACCAATTAAGACTATATCGAGTGAGACTGCACAGTTCTCTCTATGTACTACACTCCCTTCTGGTTTATTAGGAGGCTCGATAGTTTTAGAGGCTTTGTTGGAACCCTTGTGGACCTGAACCTCGGTCAATCGTGTGAAAGGCATAACTCAGATAAGAAGCTAATAGACAACAATTCCTAGTTGACTGAATCTACCCATGGTTTGAATAGGTCCACATCTGGTCGATTTGGCTTCTTCGTTGACCCGATTTTAGTCTGATTTGACTTGGTCAACATGACTCTTGGTCGACTCGACTTTGGTCAATTTTTCTTCGCCTTTGACCCGAATTGCATATTTCTGACTCATTTTTGTTTCGAATCGAATTCTAAATAGCCAACTCCATAATTTTTTGGACAGACTCGATTTGTGGCTTGATTGGTCGAGATTTTCCTGTCATCCAAAGAGTTAAGGTTTTAAATTTTTACAAATAATTTTGTGTTGGCGAGACATATAGGCATTGTTGGAGATAGATATAGGCATTATTGGAGAGACATATATTCTGTGTTTAGGATCAGAGTGTGTCACATGATCTTGTAACAAATTAGAATATTTTACCAAACTTAACAGAGTTTTTAATCCCAAAAATAATCATTAAATAGTTCTATGTGAAGCAAAGAAAATCATAATTATAGCGATAAATCACCACCACCATAATCATCATCACAATCATCATCAAATATTGCATCCAAAGGCTAATTGTTTTAGGGGAGTCAAAGGTAGTCATAAGTTAGATGGTAATGAACACTACCCCATTTGATTACCTATTAACATCAGTGATAGCTTGGGAAAAACAAGAAGCAAATTAAATCTCCTCCATCAAGTTTTATCATGTTTTAAAGAGAATAATTGTCTAGCAGATGAATTCTCCAATCAAGCCACAACGAACATTGTTATCAATGGTAAGGTTCATAGGCAACCCATTCCATGATTTGTGATGGAGAGAAAGTCGCGTTCCAAGCATTTATGGAGTTGCATGACACATATTAGAGTGAGTATTGCGATACAACTTAAGCCATTTTCTTACATGCCTTTGTACCCAGTCTTGCATGTATTTGAAATGTTGGATGCAAATTCCCCCCCAGCTTGGTGGGATTATCGACCTTCTAATTGGAATTCTCTAGAAAAGAGGGTGGGTTTTAGGCTTATGTTGTAGTCATCTGAGTCCATTTTTATTGTCGATGCTTGCATATTATTTTTAAATTTTCTCTTGGAATTTTTGTAAGCCTCCCCTTCTCTCCTTCTTTGAAAGGAAAGTAGCTACCTATTTTGTTTCATGTGTTTATGTTTGTGCTTTTGTTTCAACTCCTAGGGGGGTTTTGCTCTCTCTGATGGAAGTGTTCTCATCTTGGAAAAGGTCTATTCCCTTGGATGTTTTCTCATTCAACTCTGAAATTAGCTTGAGTAGTTTTTGGGCTAATTGGGATGGAAGAAGAATATTTTCTTACTTTCTTGTTATGGGAAGTTGGCTCTTTTTTGGTTTAATTCATCATCAAGTACCTTGAAGGTTTAACCCAAGTCTCTCTATATCTTTATAGTGATTTTTCAAACTCGCCCATGGGCCTTAAAGGGCTTGTGAGTAAATTGCAAGTATGAGATTGAAGATAGCTCTCAAATCCTATTTCAAAGACATTAATTACTTGAGTTAAACAATGTACATAATTTTCACTAATTGTTTTATGTTTTGACTCTTTTTGTGTTTAATTACTTGGATCTGAAGATTTGAGTGGTTATGTATGTATAGTTTGAATATTACAGGGACTTTTCAGCACGCTGAATCTATTTCAACATTCAAAAATACAATTTAAACAATAGAAAAACATAAAATTGTGATTTCATGCAGATTTAACAATTACTTCTCTAATCTCCCGTGTGGTCGTGATAAGTTGGTAGATCTTTCAAAAGTTTATTCGACTCAAAAAAAACTCATGATTGTCCATGTTCATTTATTCTTTTGCTCGATCAGTGCTCTTTGGCAATAGCGATTAGTTCTCTAATATCCCGTGYCGTCGTGATAAGTTGCTGGATCCTTTAGTTTAAATGGTCAAGCAATCGACGATTTCAAACTTATTATTTATTTATTGTTTTGGTCGRGCAATTATCTTTGCCAATAACAATCCTTCTCGTCGCATAAATATACATGCCGTAGTTACGATTCGAATTTACTAATTTTATCATTGAATGATAATTTAATACGTAAAAACTATGATTATATATATTTTAATTAATAATTATTTATAAATTTTCATATAAATATATTATTCTATTTTATCAATTATTTATAAAGCGATTTTTATTACTTAAAATAAAATAAAGCGATGTTTTATAAGTTACTTAAAATAGTTAAAAAATTCAACAATTTTATCTTAAAACATCGAAAAGTTATTTTGAATGGAAAAAGCTAAGTTAATATTATATATGATAATTAATATATTTCTCTATTAAAAATTGAAATTTTACTTTAAAATTTCAATTTTTGATAAAATTTATTTAATTTAGATGAAAATAAAAATATTTAATTTTTTTATATTTTATATATTAATCTTAAAAATAAAAATATTTAATATTTATATTTATATTTTTTTTCTATTTTATATATCAATCATAAAAATAAAAATATTTAATATTTATAATTAATTTTATTTCTATTTTATATATCAGTTATAAGAAAAGAAGATAAAAATGGACACAATTAATGACCTTTTAATCTAAAATCTTACTGTTTTTCATAGTCCTCCCAAATCAATGAATAAAATTTACTATTCATAACTTCCTTGCATTTATGAATGCTTTAATGTTTAATTTTTAACATTTACCTAATAATATTAAGAAACTAGTGTAACACCATATGATTGCCATATTTAGATGATTAACCTTTGTGCAAGCTTTTAAACTTTTAGATGATTAATATTTGTACTTTTCCCTCAATGGATAACATTTTAATTCGTTAAGCTTAGGATAACGGTTTCACACTGTCTATTAGGAGTGCTTAGTGGAAAAGATAGATAAATTCTATATCTATAGTAGTTGATGGAAATGATAAATAAAGATTCATATTTTCATTAACTTATGTAACTAAGAAGAACCCATGTGCAGTGCATTTAATTCTATATCTGTATTGGAAATGATAAATAAAGATTCATATTTTCATTAACTTATGTAACTAAGAAGAACCCATGTGGAGTTGAAGTGCATTTAATTCTATATCTGCATTAATAAATGAGAATGATGAATAATAGTTTACTTATGAAATTAAGGAGGACATTAGTTTTAACATTAACTCAACCCATGTGCAGTGCATTTAATTCTATATCTGTATTGGAAATGATAAATAAAGATTCATATTTTCATTAACTTATGTAACTAAGAAGAACCCATGTGGAGTTCAAGTGCATTTAATTCTATATCTGCATTAATAAATGAGAATGATGAATAATAGTTTACTTATGAAATTAAGGAGGACATTAGTTTTAACATTAACTCGAAACAACTATATGAATTTACATTAATTTTCAAGTGTAATTGAAAGACTAGATGTTTATACAAAATTTAGATGATAATGAAACATTACTAATTTCGGTTAGGGTTAGACTTATTAATATTAATAATAATAATTTATTAATAACTATATTAATATATAATAATATTTTATTAATTTTTTATTATCATAATTATATTCATTAATAATTTTATTAATACTTTATAGTTATTATACCTAATACATTTATAAATATTAAGTAATATTAATAATAAAAATAATTAATTATATTATTAGTTATTATTAATATAAGTAATTAGTTATATTATACAAGGATACTTTTTAAGAGTACATACATATTCTTTATATAATGATTATTAATTAATATTAATAATTAATCATGTTAACAATAATACTTTAATAATATATTAAAGTACATATATATATTTTATATAATAAATATTAATTAATATCAATAATTAATTGTGTTAACTATAATATATTATCATTTGGGTTAGGGTTATTAAGATTATCTTTATTAGGATAGGATTGTTAGAGTTGTTAAGGTTAATTAATATGGTTATTATTAATATACACAAGGTATTAATTATTATTATTAGTTAATAATAATAATAACTATTAATATTGTTTGTAAGGGTGTAAATCGATTTACATGTGTTCAAGTTTGATTCTCACCCTGATTTATCCAGAGACGTGCTTGCGGGTTGTGCGATTCTCCCTAGGTATTATAGGGTAGCTGAATGATTCTTCCACCACATACGCCCCCACTACTGATTCCCCTAGTTAAAAAAAAAAAAAAAAACTATTAATATTATTAATAATACTTTAATTTTTATATTTAAGTAAAAAAGGGGGGGTTTGGATCCTATTTCATTCACTTTTCAAGATTACACATATGCCTGGACTGCCAACTGTCCCATCGGGTTAACAAAAACCGGGACAACCGACCTTCTATGCAGTCTATATCAAAAAACGAGTTGCCATATGTCCTGCCCGAAGGAAACTAGGACATATGGAAACCTTTAGTCTGAGAATGTTCCCTTAGATTTCTAATTACATCATGGTGAGACCTTAACAGTGCTAGAGCCCTTACTCTAATCAAAATGGAAGTTCTAACCAAAAACATTAACTATGACAATTACCCAATGGTAGCTGGAGTATCCACGTCAGCATCTCCTCCCTACTTTCCTGCTTTGGCTGGTAGCGCGAAGGGTTGTGCACATGTCGGGCACCATCGTCCTAGTGTTGTGTTGGAGTACGCATCATACCACATATATATGTGCTGGTTTATTTGGATGGCTCAGTGGATTTGGTCTTCCACTAGGCTTCTCATTTCAAACATCAGCTCCAGGTGTTCCGAGTGAAATAATGGCGATTGGAAATGCCATGCTTCTTGCATGTTGGTTAGGGGACGTGGCATAGGATCCATGCCACCCTAACTTACCCATATATCCTCCGATAGTGCATCTCTTGGTTTGATGGTCTCCTTATCGCCTGTCTCGTTCCTTCCTTGTGGTTCCCTTTGAGCATTTTGGTAGTACGCGTCCTTAGAGAATTCACCTTCGCTTGTTGTCGCCTTCGAATCCCGAGCTTTCAAGATTTATTCTTCGATAAAACAAGTAGTGGGTTCCTTCATCTGGTCAGCCTCTTTATAGAATCTATGTAGTGTACCTGTGGATTTTATCGTAGCCTCCCCCGAAAATCAGGTTGGTGGATTCCAATTGTCGGGAACTGTAAAAAGGAGGTGTTTCGAAGGAGCCTGAATGGGTTCTTCCGAAAAAATATCCTCCACATAGGCCATCAGAGGCGTCTTGGGATTCCTATCTTTGTGGATGAGCTTTGTTCGAGCCATGGAAAATGCTCATTCAAATCTTTGTTGTCTCCTCCAGCGTGCATCAAAGGCATACCAGGTAGTGCCCCTGTAGGGCTTACCTCTCTCCCTTATCATGTGAATGAGAATAAAAATGACCAGAGAGACCACGGGGTTGTTATCACTGCAAGAGAGCTCAGAAATGCTAGGCTTCTGCTGCTCGAGCTCGAAATGGGCTTTCCCCCGATGAAAATCATTGATATTCAAGAGGGTGATCATGACGTGATCTACCATTAAGGTTACCCTCTTAGTGATTTGTGTGTTTGTCCACTTCACTTGAGGGGGAGGACTCATAGGCTTGGCTTCTTGGGCATTCTCCCATCCTCAATGGTGACGGGATGGGAGTTGATGGCTTGTATTTAAGGCCTATCTTGGCTCTAAACCGCGTGGCCTAGCTGCGCAAAGTGGCGCCCCATATGAAGTCTTAATAATACTTTATTAATAACCACATTATTACATATTAATACTTTATTAAATTTATTAATAAAGTATTAATAATACTTTGTTAATAGTAAAAATTATAGACATTACAAATATTATTAAATAATAGTAATAATAATTAACTATATTATTAGTTATTATGAATACACATAATTAGTTATATTATATGTATGTATATTATGCATAGATACATATTATATTATCTTTAATTATATGTATGTATATTATACATAGATACCTTTTAATTATATGTATCTATATTATAGATAGATACCCTTTAATTATATGCATGTATATTATACATACATAGTCTTTATACAATAATTATTAATTAATATTAGTAATTAACCATGTAAAAAATAATGTATTAGTAATATGCTAAGGTCAAATTATTATTAGGGTCAATGGTTATTAGGGTTACGGTTATAAGACATCTATTTATTTTAACGATTTGGAAATATGGTTTAACCCATGTGTGGAATTTATTATTTTCAGTATATTGGTTTTGATAAAAGTTCTATACATGTGTGTGGAATTTAATGAATGGGTGGGAGACGTTTTTTGTTAATTCTCTCACCCATGAAAAATAAAATCAACGAAAATATACATACAAATTTTATATGGATGTATAATGGTCACAATTTGTATCATGGTGCAATGTATAGACTATATGATCCATGTATGGTCTACTTAAATGTCATTATAACAAAAATAATTCATCATCAAATTTCAAGTTGATTTTCTTTCAATGTCCTTAGAATGCGTATAAATCGTCATGTGCAAAGTATAAAAAAAGTCAACATGATTTCCTTTAAATTTTCTAAGAAAAAATATAAGTCATCATCTATCATACATAAATAAAGTAGATTTGTTATGAATGTTCTTAGAATAGTATAACTCATCATCTTCAAAGTTCCATATGACTTGTTGTCAATGTTTTTATAAAAATTATAAATTATTAAATCATTTTCTATCAATGTCCTTAGAACCAATACAAATCAAGTATATTTTCTATCAATGTCCTTAGAACATGTATAATTCATCATCTACGAAGTTCAAGATGATTTTCTATCATTTTCTTTAGAACAAGTAAAAATCGTCATCTGTAAAGTTAAAGATGATTTGTTATCAATGTCCTTATAACAACTATGATTCTAAGTTTCTTTCTATGTAATACATCACATCAGTTCAAAGTTCATATCTTTGTGACATAGGAAACATTTCCTTAGATTTTCTTAAAAAACATGGCATAAACTTTCTTTCTATAATGTGTGGAACATGAGCCAACCTTGTCATGTGATAAACATAACCCAACATTGTAATCTCACAAACAAATTCAAAAGTTGCAACACGGGGAACATAATAATGTTGCAATGTGACCAACATAGCCTTATTGGCACAATGTGATGAGCATATACCTGTCATCATAATGTGAAAAACATAGCCATATTGTCACAATATGAAAAATATGGTAGTGTCACATTTTGAGTAACATAGTCACATCACAATGTTACGAACCTAGCCYTATTGTCACAATGTGACAAACATAGCTTCATTGCTGMAAAGTGATGAAAGTTTATTATTGTCACAATGTGATGTGACAAAAATATCCTAATGTCATAATGTAAGAAACATTTCCAAATGTTTCATTATGGAAAACATATGCCTCCTCGTTGCAATGTGACAGAAATAACCTAACATCATAATGTGAGAAATGTTTCCAAATGTCGCAATATGAAAAACATAACTCAACATTGCAATGAGTCAACCATTCCCCCATGTCGCAATGTCACAAACACAACCGACTATCAAAATGTGACAAACCTATTCCAATGCCATAGTGTGATTTAAATAAAAACCATGCTTTGCAATGTGATGACCATAACCTTATAATGTGATGTGACAAACAAAAATTGATGTCACAATCTAACGAAGAAAACCTTATCAACATTGCAATGCAACAATAAAACATTGTTAACCATAATTAACATGGTCCAACATGGTTAATCATAATCAACATGGTATCGACGTCGCAATTTGTCAAACATTTCTTAACATAACAATGTAACAAACATATGCGGATGTCATAATGTGATGAACATTTCCCTATCTTCACAATTTGAAAAAATATACCCATCGTCGTAATGTCGTAAACATTTTGTATTATCGCAGTGTGACGAATATAACCTCGTCATCCCAATGTGATGAACATTTCCTCCTCATCACAATGTGACAAAAATAGCCTGACATCATAATGTGAGACATTTCCAAATGTTGCAATGTGACAAACATAACCCATTGTCGTAATGTGATGTACAAAACCTAATGTTGCAATACGACAAACATCGCCCAACATTGCAATGAGAGGATTGTTCCCCAACGTTTCAATGTGAAAAATATAACCCACTATTAAAATGTGACAAACCTATTCCAATGCCATAATGTGATAAAAAGAAACCCTACATTGCAATGTGATTACCATAACCTTACGATGTCATGTGACCAAAAAAACATGACGTCGTAATCTAACTAAGAAAAAATGATCAGCATTGCAATAAGATAGTTCCACAATAATCTATGATTAACCATAATCAACATGGGCCGACATGGCTTACCATAATTAACATGATCCCAATGCCGGAATGTGTCAAACGTTTCTTAACGTCGCAATGTGACGAATGTATATGGACGTTGCATTCTGATGAACATTTCCATTTCCTCGCAATGTGATGAACATACATGGTCATCGCAATGTGAAAAACATAGCCTTGTAGTCGCAATATGAAAAACATATCCTTACGTTCCAATGTGACGCACATATCTTGTCATCACATTGTGACAAACATTTCCAAACACTGCAATGGGAAAAACACAACCCATTTTCACAATCTGATGTATTCATCTCAGTGTGGTAATGTGACAAACATAGACCAACATTGCAATGAGATGAAAATTTCCCAACATCACAATGTGAAGAACATAACCCATTATCAAACTGTAACAAACCTATTCCAATGCCATAATGTAACAAAGAAAAACTGTTCGTCATAATTTGATGGCCATAACCTTACGATGTCACAATCTGACGAACAAAAGTTCATGTGACAATGTGATGAACAAAACATGAAGTCAGCCATGGGAAGGGTCAACCATAAAAAACATCAGTCAACCATAGTTAATCGTGATCATGGTCAACCATAGTCAACCATGGCCATTGTCAATTAATATATTAAATTATTTATAATTTAGTAATGTATTATTATTATTGTATTACTACTTTCATAATGTATTTATTAAGTTATTAGTACTTTTATTTTTATTTTTTATAAGTGAGTGTAAGATCCTATATTACTAAAAGAGGGTTATGATACAAAAAAGGGGAACTCCCTGGTTTGCCAAAAAGGAAACCATACCAGAGGTTCCTGAGTTATGTTTCTTGAGATAAATGAGAGGTATGATTGGACTGCCACCATGGGAAACCAGCCCAGTCCTACCATATCCAGTTTTTGAAAAGATAAGCATAGAAGATATGAGAAAAAAATAGAAACTGAGACTTACGCTAAAGTGACCAGAATGATTTGACTAAAGACTAACCAAAGACTAGTCCAGGAAAATGATGTGTTTCTTTCCTTAAAGTGCCTAGCCCTTGTTCTCCTCCTTCTAGGATATCATCCAAGTATTTCTGATATGTGTTGGCTCCCTGTTGTCGTCATCTGGTGTGATGTCCATGTGATAGACGTATCACAGGTAGAGGTGGAATTGAGCATCCAACCACTCCAACTTGGATTTCTGGTCCTTCTCGACCTCAGCTTGTAGTTTGGTAATGGTTTCCAGCCTGCTGAGGTGACTCAAGATTTCGTTCAATAGTTTTTTGTGTGCCTTGTTGTCCTTCCATCTAACATCTTCCCTTTCTGAGCTCACTTTTTCGATCATCATTTATTTTATCCACGCCATATCCACTGTTTTGTGGTAGAGTGTTTCCCTGGGTTGTCGGGCTCCCAAGTCAGTTATCTAGTCTATTTCCTGAGTCTGAGCATCCCATTCTTTGCTCTTGCAATTTTATTTTATTTTCCTTTCCCACCGGGTAATGGTCGCTTTTCCTTTTGGTGCAACCAGAGTGTGAAAGGTGGCCTTTGCATCTCTTGAGTCCTTCTCCATCCTTGAAACTCATCAAGGACTGCTCGAAGTTTCCTTCCCTAGGGGCTTTCTTTTACTATGTGTTCGGTTCATTCACACCATCCTGTTTGGCCTATGACAACTCCTTTGTTGGATTCTCAACCTATTCCTGTCTTCACAAGGGTTACTCATTTCCCTACCCTTGTGTTCATGGTAGCGCTTGCAGTTGCACTCTGCTTGTTTTCATCTATTTTTGTTGTTTCTTCTTTTATCAAACTTCCCCTGCTGCAGGCTCATCCTTCCAATCATGGTCTGCGCGTAGAGGTGAACCTTACCATCTTTTTTCCCCATCACAGTATGTGTGATCATGATGAATCAGTTGCTATCCCTATGTCGTCCCTTTCCCCTACATAGATATCCTACTTTTTTTCTCCCCTTACATGTTCTTTGGCGCAGTTTGTCGATACTGGTCCATTTCAGTCCCTCTTGCATTACGTCATTCAATTCTTGTTGTTTTCCATCTGTACTTTCCCACGGTCTTTCCCCGCCATTCTTATTGTTGACACGACCTTGTTGTCATACTCTCACCTATTGTATACTCTGATCCTGCATTGTAATTGGTGGTCATGTGTTGGGTAGTCATATCCTACCTAGGTCCTTCATGCCTTGTGCTGGTCCTTGTGCTACCCTCCACGATGTGTCCTTCCTTTCTTAAGCTACCATCACAATATTTTGTCGCTAGTTGGATGTAGTCTATTTTGAATTGTCCATTTGGGATGTTGATCTAGGTAGTGTCTAGTTTCGGTCTGTCCTTGATAACCCCCTCATTGGATATTTTTCCCACTAAGCCATTCGCTGATGTGCGTACCAAACACAACTCCACTGTGTTCACCGTTTGTAGATGTTCCTGGATTTTTTGTAGGGAGTGTTCCAAGCGCTAGTGTCTCTAAACTTTTCCCACTCTGGTTCCATTTTGGAGTCTCTTCACCATGTTGATAACCAGGGTGGATTCACCTTCCATGATGGTGTTTATCATCCTTTCGTGAATTAGAATTTCAAGACCGAGCTTCATGGCTCCAAATTCCACTGAATTTTTTGTTGATTTTCCCATACTCCCAGCGTACAACTGGATTATGTTACCACCACTATCTTGGATTACCCATCCCATACCTGTCATTCCTAGGTTTCCTTTTGTCACCCTGTCAAAATTCATCTTGAGGAACCCTCTCGGAGGGGGTGTCCAGTTCCGCTCTCCTATTTGGAGTTGCGGCGGTTTCCCTAATTGTGTGTTATTGCGCGTGAATTTTAGGTGGTAAGCTTCCAGGATGCGGGAGTTATGGCCTGTGAGTTGCACTTTTTCAGTCTGGCAGTTGTGGCTCTGCACTGCTTCTCGTATTTGTGATATTATTGTTTCCTTGAGTTTCCCTTTCGGAAATATTTTATTTATGAATATGCGTTGGTTCCTTTCTTTACATATTTCCCATATGATCATCCCCGACATGATATTCCAGCAAAGGTTCACCATTTCATTTTCATTGTAATTCTCATTCCAGTTATTGAGGGTTGTGTTGATGTTACCTCGAGTCTTATTGGACTGGCGAGAGATGCCTTCCACCCAATCCCAGATCACTATTGTGTAATTACATTCATCGATGAGGTGATTCATTGTTTCTTCCTTATCTTTATAGAGGTGACATCATGATGGGCCTATGAAACCAGGTTTCCTTAGGCTTTCCTAGTTTAGAATTTGGTTTTGAAGTACTAGCCATTTAAAAATTTTGATTTTTGGCCACTAGGGGCCGCCTCAAATATTTCTCCACTATTGCGTCGGATATTCTTGGTTCTGGTCCACAATGTAATTAAGAACTTCTTTTAAGTTTAACTCCCCACCATTTTTCCTACCCCATATTAATTGGTCCTCTTCTTCTGAGACTACAATTTTTCTTTTCCACAATTCCTCCTCCACCTCTTTCATTATTGTTGTAATCCAGTCTCTATTTTTTGGATTCAGTTTGTCCCAGATCCTCCATCTGTTTCGATCATTTTCTTGTTTCCAATAGTGATGGATTTTGATTTTTCCTTGCGCAGTCATTTCCTGTTGAAGTTCCTCCCTGTCTGGATTTTCCGTTCTGGGTTCTTGTTGCCACACGTACTTCCAGAATCAGGTTGTTTTACCATTCCTCACTTCCTAGAAGCCGTGTTTATGGATCCAGGTTTTGTTGCACTAGGCTATATTCCAGATGGTTGATCCCTCCCTTGTGCCCGTAAATTGAATTTGATCCTGGTCATTGATGTCTGGGCATACTTGGCCTTCTAATAGTTTTCCCATGGAGATGATTTTTCTTTGACCCATCTCCACCAGAGTTTTTCCTTGTAGGCTTCGTTGGTTACTTGTGGGTCTTGTAACCCCACACATCCTTTGCATTTTGGTTTTCAAACATTCTCCTAGGCCACTAGGGCCCATTTTTTCTTATTTTCCGCTCCTCACCATAGGAAGTCCCTTTGGATAGTTGTTATTTTTCGTAGTATTCCTTTGGGAGTGGGAAACACTGACATCATATAGGTTGGAATTTATTGCAGAACTGCTTTGTTCAGGATAAGTCTCCCTGCTAGTTTGAGGTATTTGTAAGTCCAGTTTTTTTCCCTCTCGTGTAGTTTTTTGATCATTCCTTCCCACATCGCCATTTTGCATGCTCTATCTATCAAGGGGATTCCTAATTATTTCGTTGGGAGTATTTTTCATTCAAACCCCAAAATGTTTGCCAAGTTTCTTTGAATTGCAGGGTTTGTATTGAATAAGTAGATCGTGGATTTGGAGTGATTGATCTTAGCTCCCAAGGCTTCCCCAAACTATTCTAGGATTCTTTGATAGGATTTTTCTTCCTTGATTGTGGGTATTCCATGGAGTAAGGTGTCGTCAAGGAACTGTTGGTGTGTGGATGTTGGGAAATTTTCGAAGGGTTTGATGCATGTTATTTCTCTTGCTGTTGTTGCACATTTTATGCTTCTACTAAGTCCTTCCATCATCAAAATGAACAATAAGGGTGATAGCGAGACTCCTTGTCTGATGCCTCTTGAAGGCTAGAAGGGTTTGGATGGGGCTCCATTTATTAAGAGTGAGTATCTCATCATTGAGACTAAGATGACAATCCAATTGATCTAGTGTTGTGCGAAACCAAATGTTTCCAGAGTCTTGACCATGTAGTGCCAACTAATTTTATCAAAAGCCTTTTCTAGGTCAAGTTGGACTTTTGGTGCCATAGAGTCTCTTCCTGCTGGCATATTGCTTCCCATTCCTGGGTCATTTGGATCTCTTCCCTTTTTAAATCCTCTTTATATCCCTCGTCTATGCATATTTCCTAGAGTTTCCTCATTCTATTTTCAATATTTTTTTTCTATTGGTTTATGTTTCCAAATATTTCCTTGTTCCACTCATTGAGTTTATATTTGATGTACTTGAGTTTATTATATAGTTTGAACATCCTTGTCCCTTTCCCTGGTTGTTCCTCCCGACACCATTGGTTGATGTTCTCCTTGAAGGTGGGATGTTCAATCCAAAATTTCTCAAATCTAAAACATCTTTTCTTCGGTGTGGTTTGAAGGTTTTCTTCCAATTGGATGGCCCAATGGTCAGAACCCCCCCAGGGAAGGATGTTGTAGTTTAAAGTCAATCCTTGCATAATCATGGACTATGAAACCAAGAATCTGTCTAGCCTTGTCGCTACTTGATTTTGATTTGTTGGTTGTGGAGCCTGATTATCTTCCTGATTCAGAGGTCTTTTCTACTTTTAGCCATGTTTATACCCCATGAAGTAATTACACCCCAAAAGTATGTACACTCTTCCATGTGGGGGAGTGCATAGGGGGGGTACCGTTCATTGCCTTGTAAATGTATATTGTAATTTCATTATAAATCTGGACCGTTCATTATAAGGTCACAGATCTAACAGTAGAGATTATGTTAGGGTTTTTTTTTGCCCTAGAAGGCAACCCTCTTTTATGAGGGAAATGTATTGCGGCTAGGATTGATGGTGAATATTGTATTCTGAGAAAGGAGACTGTGAGAGAAAAAAGAGGAAGTTACAACAGGTTTTTTTGTAGGTTGTATCCCTTTATTTGCTGGATAAAAATAAACGAAGGACCTGGCAATTTCTCTGGTGCACGTAGCCCACACTGGGTGAACCATGTAAATATGTGTCTCTCTTGTATTGTGTATCTTCTTTGTTTTGTTTCCACATTTGTTTTATTTTATTGCTCCGCGGTCCTGTTTTTCTAACAACGGTTATCAAAGA
>SNQJ01S0146592.1:0-23888 GCA_010110895.2 Picea sitchensis
ACAAGATCAAGGTACTTGGGATACAAGATCAAGGTATTGGGGATACACAGTCAAGTCTCAACCATTGCATCTTCAAATGGAACCATTCATTGCGTCTTCACATGGAAATCATTATCGAGATCACTAGATGAATTGCGTATGGATATCACATGAAATTCCCTCATTCAATTACCTATCATTGAGATCACAGAAAAGAAGTGGCTCCACTAACTATAATGAGTAGGAAACAAAGGTAGAGCTCCACCCTTGTTGATAGAACGAGCAATTGCACAACACTCCTCTTCACATTGTTGGTAAACGTCGACAAAGCAAATCATGTTCATGAAACAACAATTTAAGCACAAGTAAATCCTGCAAATCCTATCCATGAAGCAACAACTTAAACACCACAAGAAAGCATTTGAAGTTTGAAGCACAAAACATGTCATTACATTTAAACACTTAACTTGAATTCCAAAACAACGATTCACTACTATGTAACTTATTCTTGTTTAGAAAGGATAAACAAACATATAAAACAATAAACCAAAACACGGAAATTTAAATTGGCATGAAATGAAAAAAATATGAATTCTACATAGTGAAGATATTTGGAACCACCCATCCCCATAATATAAAAAAATTATGTAAATGACATTCACTTAAACTGAAAAATGGATCAATCGCAATTCAAATTACAACCTAAAAAACAAAATATACACCTTACATGATTAGAAAACTAATATAATCCTCATATAAAAATTATTTAAAGACCAAAACTAAACCTATACTATAATGAATTTGAATTTTACAACCTAGAAAACAAAATATACACCTCACATGATTAGAATGCTAATATAATCCTCATATAAACATTATTTAAAGAGCAAAACTATACCTATAAAGCAATGAATTAAAATATGAAAATTTAAATTGGAATGGAATGAAAGAAAATGGGTTCTACATAGTGAAGGTATTTGGAAAGCTTCGGTCCTAGTAATATAAACAAATTGTGTAAAGGTGTTCACGTGAGTCATTTAGATTTATCACGATGCTTTTCATTGAGTGTTGGTTACGTTATATGCTGGACAAGAGGTCCTAAATGTGTTGCTTCAGGAGAACACCCTTGTACCCATTGAAATAATGTAACTACAAAGAGTATTCTTATTATTATTTGATATATTATTCATTGGATCAATCCCCATTGTGGATTGATCATGTCAGTTATTGTAATAGGACCAAATCCCCTTTTGCGGATTGGTCAAATGATAATTATAATAGGCAAAATAAGAAGTCGCCCCAACAAATATTAAAGAGGCCCCAAAAAATATTAAAGGTGGTTATAACCACCCAGTTGGAGAAGTTGGCCCTGCCAGTGAAGAGACACTTCACACGTGCCAGTCTAATATAAATAAGGAGGCTAGCACCTCAATTAGACAGACAACTCACTTGCTCATTTGAGAGACAAGTTTCAGATCTGTTGTTAAAGAAGAAGGAGAGAGAGTGGCGCATATCTGGGAGAGGATCTTCTGCATTATTTTAAGAGATCTCTTGGAATTGTATTGGCTATCTATATTAAGAAAGTTTTGTTTTGTTTTGGGTTTTCTTCCCCTAGAAGGGTTTCCCGGGGATAAATGTTGTGACCTTGTGATTATGTATTTCTCAATTGATCTTGGTTATGCTATTGTTATCTAATTAAATACAAGAACTACTGTAATAATGGCTTAAACAGTATTACTGTGGTATAGAATAAGATAGAAGGAAGCATCTTTCACAAAAGTGAAAAATCCTTTGTTGTCGTACATGAAAATTGGGGCTTTTGATGGTGAATCTTTGACCCTGAAACCATCCTAGAAAAGTCGCCTCCCCTAAGTCTTTAGCATCTCATTTTCATTTTAGGTGGGCTGGATCTCCCAGGAAAGTGAAACCCTATTTTTGACCAGTACCAGAAGTACCCGAGAGAAACCGATTAATACCCAGGAAATTACAGTACAGAGAAACCCGGAAACACACCAGTCGAATTACGTATCAAATTTGGAGAGAAAAAGTTGGATTTCGGACACCAAACACACTGGCTACTACGCTTGAGACAAGTGCACCTCCACAGTGATTCAGTTTTTGATTTTAGTACTCATTTTGGTCTGTTTTCCTTGAGGTAAAGATGTCTACAAGAGTTAAGCTTGTTGACAAGATAGAAGAGTGGAAAACTTCCGTTCCTGGAAGTATAGAACTGCATTCATTCTTGAAGAGAATAACCTAAAAAGATTAGATCAAAGAAAATGCCAGGAATCCACATGATCTTGCTGCAGAAAAGACAAAACATCAAAAAGGACACAATCGGGGCCAAAAGAATCATTGCATATTCAATCAAAGAGACCACTGATTCCTTATGTGTCATCCTAAGAGACTCGAAGAAAGTAAATGTTTGATTCCCTAACCATGGTGTATGAAGGAAAGAACATAAGCAGGAAGATGTATCTAAGAACTCAATAGAGCTCCATTTGACTTTAGAAAAGAAAATTGAAGGAGTTGCCTTATAGATGGAGAAGTTCTTATGTGTTTGAAGGAGGAAGCCTTAAATGGAAGCTTGAAATCATCATTTTATAAGTGCAAAGAAAATGGCTTGTATAAACTAAAGAGGCACTCAGAGGCTGCCATGACACATGCCATTGAAAACTCATGTGAACTTTGGCATAGAAGGTTAGCCCACACATCAACTACAAAGGCACTACCATACATATTTTAGTAGTCCGCGAGTTTGGAGAACTCAAAAGGTGACCCATAGAAGTATGCAATGTGGATGTACACAAAGGGAAGAACATCAAAGAACCTGTTTCTGAAGAGGAAAAACAAGACAAAACGAGTCCTAGAACTCATCCATCCATATGTGTGTAGCTGAATGCCATCATCCCCCATTAAAGCGAAAATTTGTATATTATGTATCATTAATTGATGATTACCTGGATATATTTCTTGAAAATCTAAAGATTAAAGAGTGTTCAACCGTTCAAAGGAATTCAAAGAGCCATACGATAGAGAACCTTTCTTAAAAGGAATATTAAGATGCACTGAGGTTAGATAATGGAGAATATACCTCAAAAGATCTTGTGAACCTGCCAAAGATCTTTGGGATCAAGAGGGAACTCATTTCTCCCTATAATCCCCAACAAAGTAGTGTATTTGAACAAAAGGGAACAAAACCATCTTGGAAGCTTTAGAAGACTATGATCCATGATCAAAGAGATATTTCCTATGTGCTTATGGGGAAGAAAAATGGCCATTTGTATATAATATGCGAGAACAGGTGTCCCATAGTGCCACTTGGGCTCAAGACACTGGAGAGATGTTCACCAGAAAGAAACCCCGGAGGTAAGACATCCCTACAAAATATTTGGGTATCTGAGTGTTTATTCCCATATACCTAAAGAAAAGAAACAAACTGGAAACCTCTGGAAAGAAGGGAATATCTGTGAGATCATGTAGGGTCTCTAAGGACTTCAGAATCTATATACGAGGTGAACATCACATTGAGATCAAACCGAAGGATGACCTTTGAGTAGAAGAATCTGAGTTACTCTAGAAATCTAAAACTATACCATCTTGAAGAGTATATAAAGAGAACCGTAATCCCGATGCTGATGAGGAGAGGAGGTTCAGTGAGAACAGTGGGGAAATTAATAGCACTTCCACAGTAGGAAATACAGAAGACCATGATATAGTAGAAGTGGAAGAACCTCCTCAGATGATGATCTTCCATAAAATAAATCCATCTTGTGCTAGAGAGATTATTCAAGATGGAGAGAATGCGGTGTCCCCAAGGAACTACAGAGGCAATTAAGAAAGACCAAATCCATTTCTCAGGTTACTCCTGGCTGATGTGTAGTCCTCCTAGAAGAGAGTCTCCCACACTTTGAAGAAGCCATTGAGGAGGAAAGAATGGAATGAAATGCCATATGGAGGAGGAACCAATGCATAATGAAAAGAGAGCAGAAGTATGTCAGAAATAGTTCCCAGAATAGAAGAATAAATATACTTAATTGTATCCTCGGATAATCTTCAAAATAAAACACGCTACTAAAGGAAGTATTGGGAAGTATAAAGCAATGTTGTAAACAAATTGGCTTTTACCGAGGAAGGAAGAGTGACTATGAAAAATTCTTCTGTGGCCGGATACACTTCGATCCAGGAAACATCTAAACTCATGACTAAGATGGAAGTGGAAGGCGCACGGATAAGATGAAGATAGCTTTCCCTAGCGGTGTCATCAAAGGAGGAGTGTATATAGAACATGGGGATTTGAGGGTTGAAGAGCCAGGGAAGTCTACGTTAATACGCATATTGAGAGAAAATATCATGGAAACAAGCTCTTAGAGCTTGGTATGGCAATATAAACAGTTTCTTGAACAGGCTATACACCAGAGTGTAACAAAGAAAGGGACTCTAACCTCTACCACTTCAAATCATAGACAATGGTAGATGAAAATCTGCTTTGCTATATGTGGATGAAAGCTTACTCTGCTTGGAAAAGAAAAGCTCATCAATTAGATGTAAAGAGACTTATGAATTTGAAATGAAGACCTTGGCCTAATTCGGTATTTACGAAGTCTTGAGGTATGGCAGAGTCCTGAAGGATCTTCCTTAACCAAGGAAGTACGGTCGTCAAAATCTTGAAGAGATTGACATGTTCAGGAATGCAAGCCCATGAATACACCCCATGGAAGTTGAAGTTAAAGTTGTTAGTTTGATACTTACGTCATGGATTGATTGATGCCACCAATACGAGGCCAGTTATTGGATCGATGTGCACGACGAAACCTGAGACTGAACATTTTGTTTTGCAGTGAACACCTTAGGTCAGTTTCTGGTAGAACCCAGGGCGTTTTCACCTAGTGAAGCTGCAAAACGTAGCAGTAAGGAGTATAAAGGGTACAATGGTTTATGGTCTTAGCTATGATGGAGTCATGATTTCACATTGAGTGGATATCTTGATGCACCCGAGATTAGGTAGGAAGTGTTTACGGGAAAAACGCCTTGGGATATTCGGTTTAGGATAGAGGCTATGATCTCGTGGCCCGAGTAGGAAGAATCTAATAACTACTCTCAATAACCGTGAAGGCGAGGCCGATAGCACATTACGCGGTACTGAAGCTATATGGCTTCGAAAGTTGTGACCGACCTATTTGACTTAGAGATAGAGCAACCGCGGACCATGTGACAACCCGGTACATAAAGATGACTATAAAACCACAGTATTCCGCGAGGAGGTCGAAGCACATGAGATCCGTTATCATTACATCCGTGACATGCAGATGCGGAGAGGAGCCTTAAAGAAGCTCCGATTACACATTAGCTTCACCGGATGAGCAGGTTCTTGGCGTGGTGACCAAACCACCTATCGTATAAAGTTTGGAGATACTTCGAGATAGAAGCTTGGTATAGATCCGAAAGGATCGCACTCGAAGAGTCGATCTTTGAGACAATACTTACTAATTCACTTAGGATGCCCTCGATTTTGTCTACTTGACCTTGGCATAATCCCTTTCTCATCGTGAGATAGAAACAATGCAGAATATCTAAAAAATGAAAAAGTATGCATCTTCAAATTTTGACTTGACATCTCAAGAGTTGGATCATGCATGCAAAAAATAAGCAAACCATATGATATTCCTACATGGCAATCTTTAAGACCTTCACACAAATCTGAAAGCGTTTGTACAAATCAACAAAATAAGCAAGAAATTTCCCACCTATGGTTTTAGAAAAATCCTTGTGTTTTAATCGATAACATCTTAGTTATTAGTTATCAAAGTGTGAGTGTGAAATGATAAAATAGAAACATGCACTTTTCCCTTTAAGCGGGCAGCAGCCCTATTTCAAAGTTGTAGATCACCGGAAAGGTTGCTTCCCGAATTAAGAAAAAATGTAGCTTTACTAAGTACACCCAACTTGGAGAGCGTTGTGGAGGTGCACCGCAGGAGATGAGATCCTCTATAAAATGATCTAGATTGCTGCATTTGGAGTTTGTTAGATGTAAAACCACTTGCTCCACGGAAGGAGACCCACATGGGGTCCCATCTGATTTTCTTGGCCTCTTCCTCACCATTGATCTTGGAATCCCTTGCAGAATTGTGTTGGTCATTATGCTCCATGGATCCTGGAGCTTTTGGGTCCATATTAGCGGGATCATGATGTGGGCGTTCTGTCGCCACCACAAAACCCTAACATCAAACCACCAACAAGTGGAGGTCAAGGCAAATCTTGACCCATTGAGAGGCGGATACTAGAATCCTTGTGCCTTTTCACATAAGTTATGAGAGAGAGGAAGCACACGACAACACCATCTTGGAACGTGAGACAAAAGTATCGCAACATGTGACAGGAAAACCCTTAATAGTATCACGAAGTCTCTGTAAATGAGTAAAGAACTTGCTGCTCGTAATCACCTATCTGGTGCTCTGAGCTGACTACCCACAAAAGATTTACTCGAGTCGGAAATTGATCTAGCATATTTCTAGCTAGGCGTAACATGTTGAAATCCTTTGGTCGAGTGTCGTTGGGTCTCGCCAGTATCAACAGCAACAATCTAAGTCACAACCTATGGAAACTAGAACAACAAGTCACTATGGCTCTTAGCTGGTCCAGAAAACGCCCTGTGGGTGAGTAAATACAACAAGACGGGCTAGGCTATGCCCTGGGCTGGAGTAGATTGAAAGGTCGCACGCCATTGAGTGTTTGCACATGGATAAAAGGGTGTTTCCTTCTCCACGCCAACCCTAAATGCTGAAGAAAATGATGGTAGCATGTAGATCGCCTAGGGCGTTTCATCGATAAGAGAATATGCGACAAAATTTCTCTGGCCGACATAGAAGCAACATCATCTACGTCAATGGTGGAGTTTTCCCAAGCAGTGCACTGGGTCGAAAAAGGGACTGAAAGGTGAATGGTTTCTGCTTGAAACGCTTTAAACCTGCCCAAAATTGAAACCCATCCCACTCATGCAACAACGGGCTGGAGAAAAACTACCACCTCCCCTTGATTAATATTCATATGATAGCAATAAGATTATGTGCAGTTAGCTATTGGAAGCATTTGATAGACAAAAGCAACAATATAGACAGAGATAACTAATGATCTAAACAAATGACAAACCACGAAAATTGAGAAAAAACTCTCCTTAAAAGAACGCCTATAATAAAACTATTTTCAATGATTATTTTAACATTTGTTGTAGACGTACCTTATGTTTTAATATTTTAGTGATTATTTAATATTTATGTATGTGTTATGTGTATGCTTTGATTATTTTAATATTTGTTCTAGACATGCCTTATATTTTAATATTTTTAGTGATTGGTATTTAATATTTATGTATGTGTTATGTGTATCCTTTGATTATTTTAATATTTGTTCTAGACATGCCTTATATTTTAATATTTTAGTGATTATTTAATATTTATGTATGTGTTATGTGTATGCGGTGATTCTAGACAACATTCTCCACAGCCTGGCTCTGTGCATGCGGTGATGCCTAGTAGCATTCTCCACAACCATTCTCTACAATCCAGGGTTAGCATTCTCCACAACTATTCTCTACAATCCAAGAATCCAGGTTTAGCATTCTCTACAATCCAGGTTTTCCATTGCCACTCTCCGTGTGCGATCATATATTGAAAATTGAGTTGGTATATTGATAATTAGGGTTGGAATTTCAAATCTGAATAGCCCGTTGGTATATTGATTATATTGATAATCAAGGATGAAATTTCAAATCCGAATAGCCAGTCAAATTTGACGTTTACAGAACTTCAATGGACATCGTTTTAAGACATTGAACTAAGAATGTTTACAGTTTCTAAAACAAATTTAATGCAAATTGCCTCGTGACAAAACAGTTTACGTAATGAAGTACCACTAAATTCCTACGGTGATTGTTGCTGGGGAACTGTCCTGTTTGGCTGCAACCATCCTGAGAGACAATCTAAAATCCGATGGCATTAGTAGCAGGCTTCAGAAAGACAATCTAAAATGATTGCAACAGCATGGGGATGAATAAAATCCTATCTATAGTACGCTCACAATGAATAAAATCCAATTTAAGCCACCAGATTTTCTCCACGAGTTCTGTTTCTGGAATCTTGCAACTTTCCCAGATTTCCTTTGTCACGTGCTTTGTTTGGGAGCCTAGAATAGACGACCCTGCCACGCGTGGGCGGCTCGACTTGGCTTTAAAGAGGCGGGGAAGAGTTTGTGGTGAAGAAGCGGAAGTGGCAAGGTATGCTTACCTTTGCATGAAGAGCGCGTGACAGGAGCACTGGAAGGCTGTCTGTTGCTCGCTCAGCCTTTTCTTTTGCCCTCAATACTTCCGTTTCTGCAACGCCCGTTTTTTCATTTTGTGTCTTCCCGATCGCTAAATATTTGATCTCCTGCGACAGCATAAAGACCTTAATCCCGCGAACGGCCATGAGGCCGGACGATAAGGCCACCAGCGGCCTTGAAGGCATCAAGAACGAATCAGTCGATCTTGAACGGATTCCTATTGAGGAAGTGTTCGAACAGCTACGATGTACCAGGGATGGTTTGACATACAACAAAGGGGAGAATCATCTCGAGATTTTTGGTTTCAACAAATTAGAGGAGAAAAGGGAGAGCAAGATTCTGAAATTCTTCGGATTTATGTGGAATCCTTTGTCATGGGTGATGGAGATAGCTGCCATAATGGCAATTGGCTTGGCAAATGGAGATAATAAGCCTCTAGATTGGCAAGATTTCCTTGGAATCGTTGTGTTGCTGGTTATCAATTCCACCATCAGTTTTATAGAAGAAAACAACGCCGGAAATGCAGCAGCTGCCCTCATGGAAGGTCTTGCACCAAAGACCAAGGTCCTTCGTGATGGCAGATGGCAAGAACGAGAAGCTTCAATTCTTGTCCCAGGTGATGTCATCAGTATCAAACTAGGGGACATCGTTCCTGCTGATGCTCGCCTCCTTGAAGGTGATCCTTTAAAGATTGACTAGTGTGCCCTGACTAGTAAGTCGCTTCATGTGGCGATGGATGTCGGGATGAAGTGTTTTCAGGGTCTACCTATAAGCAGGGAGAAATTGAGGCGGTTGTTATTGCAACAGGAGTTCACACATTTTTTGGGAAGGCTGCTCATTTGGTAGACTCTACCAACAATGTGGGGCATTTTCAAAAGGTTCTTACTGCCATTGGAAACTTCTGTATTTGCTCCATTTAAATTGGAATGGTAATAGAGATCACTGTCATGTATCCCATTCAACAGAGGAAATACAGGGATGGAATAAACAATCTTCTGGTTCTGTTGATCGGTGGGATTCTGATTGCAATGCCTACTGTGTTATCTGTAACAATGGCGATTGTCTCCCACAGTCTCTCTCAACAGGGGGCTATTACAAAAAAGAATGACTGCCATTGAAGAAATGGCAGGGATGGATGTGCTTTGTAGTGATAAAACCATAACACTTACCCTCAATAAGCTGAGCGTTGATAAAAATATTATCGAGGTATTTGTGAAAGATGTGGACAAAGACTACGTAGTTTTGATGGCAGCTAGAGCCTCCAGAGTTGAAAATCAAGATGCAATTGATGCTGCTGTTGTTGGAATGTTGACAGATACAAAAGAGGCTCGAGCAGGGGTTACTGAAGTACATTTCTTACCTTTTAATCCGGTCGACAAACGTACAACACTTACGTATGTTGATTCTCATAGAAAGTGGCATCGTGTTATTAAAGGAGCACCAGAGCAGATTCTTGACCTCTGCCATTGCAAGGAAGATGTGAGAAATAAAGTACATTCAGTAATTGACAAATTTGCTGAGCGTGGACTTCGTTCTCTTGCTGTAGCTAGACAGGAAGTCCCTGAAAGAACCAAATAAAGTGAGGGGTCCCCGTGGCAATTTGTTGGATTGCTGCCTCTATTTGATCCTCCTCACCATGATAGTGCTGAAACAATCAGTTGAGTTCTTAATCTTGGTGTCAATGTGAAAATGATCACAGGTGATCAACTTGCCATTGCCAAAAAGACAGGGAGAAGGCTTGGAATGGGTACAAACATGTACCCTTCGTCTTCGTTGCTCGGTAATGATAAGGATGCATCAATTGCATCTCTTCCTGTTGATGAATTGATTGAAAACGCTGATGGCTTCGCTGGGGTGTTTCCAGAACACAAATATAGGGTCTGTGAGGACGGCTTCAGGAAAGAAGGCATATCTGTGGAATGAAGGGAGACGGTTTTAATGATGCTCCAGCCTTGAAAAAGACAGATATTGGAATTGCAGTGACAGATGCAACTGATGCAGCCAGAAATGCATCTGATATTGTGCTCACTAAGCCAGGGCTGAGTGTTATTATTAGTGCTGTTCTAACAAGTCGTGCTATCTTTCAGAGAATGAAGAATTACGTTATACGCTGTGAAATCCCGTCACTAATATTCGTATTGTGCTGGGCTTCTTGTGCTGATATGGAGATTTGACTTTTTCTCCATTTCATGGTTTACGATCCATGCTTCTATTTTGAATGACGAATTCCAATTATGACCATTTCTAAGGATCACATAAATCCATTCCCTCAACCTGATAGTTGGAAATTGAAGGAATTTTTTGCAACTGGAGTTGTTTTGGGAACATACCTTACAGTAATGACGGCGATATTTTTCTGGGCTATGTACCAGACTGATTTCTTTCCGAACAAGTTT
This sequence comes from Picea sitchensis, assembly GCA_010110895.2. NCBI lineage: Eukaryota > Viridiplantae > Streptophyta > Pinopsida > Pinales > Pinaceae > Picea > Picea sitchensis. Next base: position 10,692 of record SNQJ01S0146592.1, read on the forward strand.
GGAGTAAGGCCTATCAGGAATAGTCCACATGAGTTAACATCTGCGCTATACTTACAAGTCAGCATTGTGAGCAAAGCTCTCATTTTTGTCACACGATCTCGCAGCTGGTCATTTGTAGAACGACTCGGTCTTCTGCTTATGACTGCATTTGTTATTGCCCAGCTGATTGAAACATTCCTGGCAGTTTATGCCGACTTTGTCTTTGCTAACATCAAACCTATTGGTTGGGGTTGGGCATGAGTTATTTGGCTTTACAGTCTGGTGTTCTATTTTCCTTTGGATCTCTTTAAGTTCGCTGTTTGCTACGTCATGAGTGGCAAGGCTTGGGATAATCTTATTGAACGCAAGACTGCCTTCACATCTAAGAAACACTATGGTAAAGAGGAGCGTGAAGCACAATGGGATCATGCTCAACGCACATTACATTGTCTTCATCCACCTGAAACGCATTTATTCAATGAAAGGAGCAGCTACCGAGAGTTGTCAGAAATCGCTGAACAAGCAAAGAGGCGCGCTGAAGTTGCCAGGCTTAGGGAGTTGCATACATTGAAGGGGCATGTCGAGTCTTTGGTCAATCTTAAGGGTCTTGATATAAATACTATCCAACAGGCCTACACTGTGTGATTTGATATATTAGGTTTTTCCTTTACCTTGCCTTGTGTGATAGGCAAAAATACACCAAAACAGCTCATCCAGATGTGACCAGGATAACTACTACCTATGTTTGCTTTCTGCAAATGTAGGAATATATTAAAGAAAGAAGAAACTAACTATTTTTTATCATTCTTTTTTGTGAAGCAATGTCAAGGCATACATGAGTGTAGTGCTGTTTATTCCTTTGCTTCATATGCAGCAATGTATTTGTCTTTTTGTCTTTTCAGTGAATAACAATTGTGGGTTATAACTTTTATGATTATTTTATGGTAATTTTTATTTTTATTATACAGCTAGCTTTGTAATATAAGGTTATTTTTATAGGTGTAAGACATGCATTAGGTAAGGTATGGGTGGTTTTATATGTCCATTGTATTTATCATACAACTTGATTAAGGTAGGTATGGTTGGTTTTATGTCCATTGTATTCCAATATCACTGGATGGTTTTAGGTTGTTTGATACTATGGGATTACCTATATGTGGGGTTGTTTGCATAATCTTTTTGTAAGGATTAAAATAGTTATCATTCATAAAGGATATGGAGAAAAGAGTGATAAAACACTTTAATTTTGATCTCTCTATGTTTGTTGTTTTCTTTTTGCTTCATTTTACATTTTATTAGGCTACAGTATGTTGTTTTTGTTGTTATTTCCAAGAAACTTGTATCCGCAGTGAGGTTTATAAAATGGAGAGACAAACAAATGGAGGGAATTAGAGAAGTGCTTAGCATGGAATTTAGATTATTGGAGAATTTGCAACTAGAGGACCATTTGTTCATGCTAGAAGGGAAATCGAATAAGCAATGTCTTGTTCAATATCTAAACATAGAAGACAGAAAATGGATTGTGTGATCGTCTATGAGACATGTGTGAGAGATGCCCTCTCACGTCCAGACAAAGGAATTTTTATAGAGAATAGCATTGCATAAAATTAGGACCTGTGAATGTGTGGGAGAATCGTGATAAGACCACTCATTGGACATCCTTGATCTGGAAGGTTAATTTGTCCAGCTGAATCTTGAATTGCTCGTCATAGTCCCACACAACTTCTTTGACATGTTGTTTAATCCCCTTAATCTCTGGATTTCTCTAAGTAAATGGGAAATCCTTACATCTCATGAGGATCTTTCTCTGTCTCGATGGTGCAAATAACCCATATACTTCATATACCATGTCAAAGTTATGTCTCTAAAGTTAGTTTCTAACTATGCGATCGTGAGCCTTCTGAGGTCCATATTATATTTTATGAATGATGTTTTTTGTGTCATCTCTTCCCATCCCATGAAATGTGAAGATACCGAGGGGTCGAATCATCCCTTGTTTGATTGTCCATACTTGAAATGGAACTTGATCCTCCTGACTAGTTGCTACTTGCTAACAATCTTTCTTGTGAAGTCTTACTAACTTCGTTTTCTACTACACTTGTGTCTTCTATTTTTTTCGCTTCTGAACTTTCTTCCTCGGTTGTTCCTTCTTCTTTTAAAATGCATGAGGGTGGTGGTTCAAAATGAGGTTAACCCTTGGTACTTCATCTTCTTCGTTGGTGAATGATCATCATACCTACATTGTGCAGTATGGTTGTGTGGGCTAGAGGGAAATGTCTATCAATATTCATATGCTACTATTGAGACATACAAGGTAGTTGTTCATTAGTGAAAGCCCACAATAACAATAAAATAAAAACAAAGAGTTTTGAACATAAATTGTTTAAAAGTAAACCAAAAGTGGATTGCTGAAACAAAAGGATCAAAATTCATTGATGTGAATAGTCTCATATGGGCATGGTCACAAAGAGTGGGATGGAAGGGAAGAGATAATAAAAATAAATGGGAAGGAATTTGATGCAATTGAGGCACATCAAGAACAATTTGGATAGAATAGAGGTGAAGGAATGAGACTTTTCTAATTAAAAATTTCCATACTTTTGTTTTTAGCCAAGCATAAGTATTTAGAACTCATATATTAGTAGTTCCTTTTAATTAATAACTATTGTTTCAAGTAAAACTATTGAAGGTCAATTGTGGTCTTCTTTCCTTACTTAGGTTGTGAGTCTTATGAATAAATTTTCCACAATAAAAGTTATATGTCAGTGATTAAAATTAAAATTGATGCATTCATAGTTGCCATTTTGTTTATATGGAACATTATTGTACATAACCTTAAAATTTTATGGAAAATCACGTTTAATTGGGTTTTAGTTACAAGGTTCGAAAGGATTTACCAAAAAAATACCCCATTAGCATCGACATATTCAATATTCCTTAAAATGAATAAGGTTTTCACTTAATATGCTCATGAGGAGTCATAGAGGCCAGAACAATTGTGTATTGCATGAAGGAATATTGCAAACAGAAAACACATAGCCTAGAATTGTACATTAGATTCTACCCATTCACATCGGCATTCATATAAGTAAATTACAATTTAACTTGAGATACAACAAACATTCATCCATGACAGAGCTCGGGATAGGAAGAACCATCTTGGATCTCATTCTTGCTGGAGCTAATCCAACAAGCTAAATACACATATAGCGAGATGGTCTTCTCAAAGACTCATTTGAAACTAGAGACCAAATAGGATTTAGATCTAATTTCTCTCTCATATGGCATTACATCAAGAAGTCTGCATCATTAACAACAAAACTAGACCTACATCAATCAACATAGACCAACAACAACAATGCTTAGCGAACCCCAAAGCTGGTTCTCTGCATTTCCCTTTTTATCTCTATAAGCATGGCAATGATAACAACTATGCTAGCTCACTAACAACCTCCAGCATGACCAATCAGTCAGTTACAAAATAGTTACTAATCATTACAACTGATCTTTGATTACTGGATATATGCATGTGATTTCTTATAAGTCCTTGTGCAGTACCAGAGTCGATGCGTGCACTACAAAATGATTGGTGCGGGTGTAGTAGAGACTAGTTGGAGCGCAATGAATATTGATCTAGAGGCGGTGCAAAACTTGTGGTGTGTGCAGACATCAAAATGAAAAACTTGTTGCGCTAACGTGTTTGTTCTTTCCAAAACTATGGTGTGGACAAAGCACAACTTCGAAATGTAAAGAGTGTCATCACTTGTTTTTATTTCGATGTATCTATTTAGTCTTGATATATTTAAGAGATGTGTGTCATAGTGATATGCATGCACATAAAAAAAAAATGTTTTTACATTAACATTGTATTCATATACACACACATTAGAAAATAAACTAAAAGTTTTAAAATCCAAATACACATTGTAACAAGTTTGATATTGAAACTTTTGGAATCGAAATTCACAACTGAAATCAAAATTAACACATTCGATTTTTTAAACTTGCACTCTCATAATCAAAATTATCACTTTAGGAAATCAAAATTATTTGAAATTTACACTTTCAAAATCAAAAGTCACACTTTCAAAAATCAATATTCCCCACATGTCAAATCTAATTTTGCACTTATTGATATTCACACATCCAAATACAAAATTCACAACTTTTTAATTTAGATTTTTACTTATTAGTCCAAGTTAAAGGAAATGTTCATTTTTGAAAATTTTGATCAACCCATCCATCACTACAAATTGGGAGATTAAAGAGGGGAACCGAGGAAAACTGGAAGCAACATCATCTGCGTTAATGTGATTCTCCCAAAACTGATCGCGATTAGGTCGATGAACTGATTGAAGGTGAGCGGTGTCGCGGAAACACTAAACCTAGCGAGAATTGAAGCCATCCCATTGATGCGATACGAGGTACGGAAAACCTACCACCTAAGCAGTTAATATTCATCACCGGTGGCGATAGCAGTTCAAAAGTCGGTTGAATTGTCGCCAAATCGATAATAAGCATTTGATAGGCATGAGCAACAATATACGGCAGAGACAACTAATGATCGAACAAATCGCGGAATTTAACCAGGACATATATCACATTAGATAAGTGGTTGGAAAAGCGAAAAATAATTTGAGAACCTCCCAGCAAAAGGCGTAGCTTCCAGGTAATAAAACCATTTTCAACTATTATTTAATATTTATTCTAGACATCACGTTACTTTCCGGAGTAGTAATGTCGATGATTCTAAACAGCATTCTCCACGGCTGGATGCAGCGTATGCGGTGATGCCTATGGTAGCATTACGCTGCTTGATTCCTCTACAATCAAGTTTTCCATTATACACTCGTTAATGCGATCATATATAGAAAATGAGTTGGTATATTGATAATCGGTTGGAATTTCAAATCCGAATAGCCCATCAAATTCACGGTTTGATTACTTCAATGCAAGTTTTCACACAGTCAGCGAAGAATGTTGGCGAGTTTTAAAAAAATATTGTATTTTTTTATTTGTCTGAGCAAATTTCCTAGTAACAAGCAATTTACTATCAAATTCCATCCCTGTTGATAATACAACCACTAAATTTTTGTATTTGACAAGCAAATTGCCTCGTGACAAGCAACTGCGATCAATTCCATCCTTCTGACCATAAATTTTGGTGATTATTCTTTGAGAACTATCGTTTGGATGTTGCACAGAAATTTCACATCCTTATGGCCATAATTTTAGCCAAAATTGTATCTTCTCTTTTCAATTTATTGAGTATTTTTAGGAAGAGATTCTCATTTTCTTCCATTTTACCATTTTTTTTCACAAATATTTAAATATTTTTTGAGCTTCCAATTTACAGTCAAAACTAACCATTCTTTTCCGCTACTTTACAGAGTATTCTGTTGCTTTACCAAGTATTTTCACGTACACTCAAATAATTGTTCAGAAGATTTCATAGGCACAAAATCTACCTTGCATGCTAGGGAAATTATTCACAAATTCCTAAACCAAGATGAAATGAAAGTTCAAAATTCTTCATTTGAAACAACCTACCCATCAAATTTTACCCCAATTCCTCCTCGTCCACATAGGTATCCAATGTGAACAATAAGACCCGCCTCCAAAACTCTAGTCACTATAAATTGCATACCTGATGGCACTATAAGGGGGAAACATTGGATGGTCCTATAATGGGAAACACTCAACCGTGAAAGCGTCAATAGATTTTATTGAAATTACAACTATGTGACTCTGAGTTTTTCAAAGATAGAAGAGGAAGTGGAGGTGGTGATGGAGCAAACCAAGTTACGACTTTAGAAACATGTGAGGAAGATGATCCATAAATATATAAATAAACAAGAGATGGACTAGACAGAGTGTGAAAATGGATGGCGGGTTGTTGTTTTGGCAAGGTGATCCTGATATTTGAACCTGGAAGGTTGAACAAGTGTGAAGTGGATTTCCATGATAAAAGAAAGCAGTGGTGATTCCTAATAGGGTTATGGAAGCCGACCAAAGCAGGGGAAAGAGAGAACTTGGGTAGGGGAGACCCTCCCTTAAAAGGCTTCATCCCTCCTCTTAGAAGAACAATGGGAGGCGTGGGCTAACAAACCTCCCATTGCCTAGTGAATGATATTGATCAAGTTTAAATTATTAAAGGTTATCTTCCTTGTCTACCTTGTCTATATATGATGGATTATGGTTATGGGTTTTAAGTGATCTCATCAATGTGTTTTATTATTAATCAATGGCGAAGGTGTGATTTTATTATTAGTCAATGTTGAAGGTGTGATTTTATTATTAGTTAATGAAAATAAAGAATTATAACAATGAGTTAGTGATGATTGACTAGTTATTAATTCCAACTTTGATTTTAATTTTTAATTTTAATTTTAAATAATAATTTTACACCAATTAAAATAATTAAATAAAGATTTTATTATTTTCCATGTTATTGGATTTTCAACTTTGAAATCTAATTGCAGTAATGACAATGCACATTAATATGTTTAGAATTGTATTTTCCTTGTAATTAAATTCACATATACACCATTAAATATTATCATTTTATCATAAAATGAATGCATAATAATAATGCACTTGCTAATACCTTGCATCTATATCTACTCAATGTGGTCACATGCTATAAATTGAAGTAACACTAAATAATTAACTTATGTACAAAATAAATAAAGGTAGTCACATGTTCAAAATTGTGGCTTTGAATAAGCATATACCCCTATGGCATATAAATCTCCATTGAAAGCAATTACAATGATTGTACTCCTACATCTATTTGAAGACATCATGGAAGCATTGTTTTTTTGGATGTGGCATCTTGACGAGGAAGAGAAGGTATCTGTAATTGCTTTGCAAAGTCTAAATTCATCAATATTCAGTATGGAGGAAGGAAAGGGAATGAAGAGGCGGTCATTATAAATGTGAAAGATTGGCATAATTTCAAATAGTGGATCCCATAAGAAGGTATAGCATATACAGTAAAATATACTTTGGTAATACAAATTATTTGTGTTGTACCCAAGTTCCAGGCTTCTTGGTGCGTCCTTTAAATGAATGTAAGAACAATGGTATTGATTGCATCCTCACTAGATATAGAGTTGCATTACATGAGTGTATAATAGTTGGAAAACCTTCAACAACAATGCTTACATCTTATGTTAAATTGAGGAAGAAATTTGATGTTGTTGAACTGTAGCAGGAAACAAAGAATTCATGTTAAGTCTGTATAAGATCTTTGTAAGGTGTATCCAAAAGGAAAAAAATTGAGTTAGCAGATGCTGAAAGTTGTTAATATAGAAAGTTATTGTATAGACTTAAGACAGTTTGAAACACTACAACTTATTCTACATAATTTTATCAAAATATTGCTTGCAAAGCGAGTGAACTACATAGCCGTGAAGGTGGACACAATACTAAAAAATATGTTACAACATGGTTCAACAAAAGACCTTAAGAGATACTTTCTCATTAGAAAAGAAAAACTATGTGACATGGATGGTTTATGAAGTATTACATGCTCCAAAATATTTATCAATTCCCAAGGTGATGTGAAAGCATCCTCCTAGCACTTTGCTTTTGGCATGTGTAAGCTTAAAGAGAAGTGCATATGTGCTTTGTGGGTCCCTATTGTTTGTGTTTGTCTTTGTAATCCCTTGACATTATTTAAAAGTGCCTTTGTAAGTCCCATTGTTTATGTTTGTCTTTATGATGCTTTCTTAAATGCAAATTTCATCCCATTTCTTGTGTTTGTCTTTATGATGCCTTTTAAATGCAAGTTTGGTGTATCCTTTGTTGAGGGCTCTTTATAAGTTGACTATGCTCTTTAAGTTGTTGAGCTTGTGTTTGTCTTTATGATGCTTTTTTTAAATGCAAGTTTGGTGTATCCTTCATTGAGGGCTCTTTCTAAGTTGACTTTTCTCTTTAATTTGTTGAGCCGAATGAGAACTCTTGGGTTAAATTGGTTAGATTTTGTTTTGTTCCATTAGTTTTCCGGGTTTTGTTGAGTTTATATTTCCTAGGTTTTTGAATGTATATTATTTGATTCTTTAATAAGCTATTATTGTTGAGTTTTGAGCTCGGTTTTGTTGAACGATGAGTTTAATCTCCACTTTAGGTTCTCAGAGTCATTGGGAAGTCCATGCAATGGAGTTATATGAATGGTTGGAGATGTGAGTGAAAGAATAATAAAGAAGGCGAAAGGGATCCACCTGACAAATAAAAATATCAAACAATGGGATGAAAGGTCCCCCTTGGGACCAATTTATTAACAAGAGTTCAAGATCATACATTTCCACACATGCTTTTACATGTAATATCTCGAAGCAATGCAGGAAGACAGTGCACAAAAGAGGATAAACGATTGAAACCCTCCAGGATCATGAATGGAGGTATGTACAAAACAAATAATACTTAGAGGGTTCTGGCACCACTGTCATATGGGTGATCTGCTATTTGGTTCTCCTTGTTATGTTAAAAGAAATGTTCCTTGGTTTTTGTATGTATATTTCTTTAATTATTTAATGCTTGAAGTAGCCGAGTTTTGAGCCAAGTTTTTGCATAGCTGCTTGAGTTGAATCTCCCACTTTGGGATCTGAGTCATTGCGAAGTCCATGTAGATGCTATGAATGGTTGAATATTAACAATGTGAAATGATCACAAGGCCAAAGGGATCCACTTATCAAACAATGGGATAGAAAGTCCCTTTGGGACGGAGTTTAATCAGCGAGGTTTTCAATATCATATGCACCATTGTCAGATGGGTGCTCTATTGTTGGGTTCTCCTTGTTATATAAGCACAAAAGAATATTCCTCGGGTTTTTGAATGTATATTCTTTGATTATTTAATAAATTGTTATTGTCGAGTTTTGAGCCAAGTTTTGCATAACAATTGAGTTGACTCTCCACTTTGGGTTCTCAGAGTCATTACGAAGTCCATGTAGCTGCTATGAATGGTTGAAGATTAACAATGTGAAATAATCCCAAGGACAAAGGGATCCACTTAACACACGGAACTATCAAACAATGGGATGAAAGGGTCCCTTTGGGACCAGTTTATTAACAAGAGTTCAATATCATACATTTCCACGTATGCTTGAACGGGTAAGATATCGAAAGAAATTCAGGAGGGCAGTGTGCATAAGAGAGTTGAAACCCTCTAGGATTGTGAATATTCAGAGGGTTTTGGCACCACTTCCAGATGGGTGTTCTGTTGTTGTTTCTCCTTGTTATACAACCACAAAATAATTAGCATGGATGGAAAATTAAAGTAGTGCAATAGTTGTTGAAGTGCCATGTTATGTATGCATGGGGATACAAAAGATGAGCCCGAGAATAGAAGATCAAGGTACTTGGGATACAAGATCAAGGTATTGGGGATACACAGTCAAGTCTCAACCATTGCATCTTCAAATGGAACCATTCATTGCGTCTTCACATGGAAATCATTATCGAGATAACTAGATGAATTGCGTATGGAGATCACATGAAATTCCCTCATTCAATTACCTATCATTGAGATCACGGAAAAGAAGTGGCTCCACTAACTATAACGAGTAGGAAACAAAGGTAGATCTCCACCCTCGTTGATAGAACGAGCAATTGCACAACACTCCTCTTCACATTGTTGGTAAACATCGACAAAGCAAATCATGTTCATGAAACAACAATTTAAACACAAATTAAATCCATAAAATCTACTATCCGCGAGCAACAGCTTAAACACCACAAAACGTTTGAAGTTTTGGAAGCCACACAGCTTGTGCAAATTAATTTAAAGCCTTAACTAGGATTCCAAGACAAAGATTCACTACTATGTATTCTTGTTTAGAAGGGATGAAACAGGCATATAAAGACAATGAAAAACTAAAATACAGGAAATTTAAATTGGCATGAAGTAAGAAAGAAATGAATTCCTACATGAGTGAGAGATGTTTGGAAACTGTGAGTCCCCATAATATAAAAATTATGTAAATGACGTTCCTTGGCTGAAAGAATGGATGATGTGAGTTAGAATTACAAGCCTAAAACAAAATGTCACCTTACAGCCAGTTAAGAGACTAATGTAATCCTCATATAAACATTGTTTAAAGAGACCAAGAACTAAACCCTATCTTTGTAAATAGATTCAAAGTTACAACCTGAAATAGAATATACACCTCACATGATTAAGAGAGCTAATATAATCCTCATATAAGATTATTTTAGAGCAAACTATACCTATAGAAATAATGAATTAAAATATGAAAATTTAAACTGGAATGGAATGAAGAAATGGGTTCTACATAGTGAGCGTGTTTGGAGAAACGGTCCTAAGTAATATAAAAATTGTGTAAAAGTGTTCCATTGAGGTCATTTGATTTATCCGATGCTTTTCATTGAGGATGTTAGTTACGTTATCTGTTGGACAAGAGGTCCCTAAATGTGTTGTAGGGAGGGAACACCCTTGTACGTTGAAATAATATGGCTATGGAATTATTCTTATTATTATTTGATGTATTCATTGGATCAATCCCATTGTGGAATGATCGTATAAATGTGTAATAGGACCAAATCCCCTTTTAGCAGTTGGTCAAATGATAATTATAATAAATGGGAATAAAGAAATTGACTATGAGGATAAAGAGGCCCCCAAAAATATTAAAGGTGGTTATATGCCACCCTAGTTGGAGAAGTCGACTCTGCTTGATGAAGAGACACTTCTAGATGCCGATCTAATATAAATAAGGAGGCTAGCACCTGATTAGACACACAACTCACTTACTCATTTGAGAAACAAGTTTCGGTCTGTACATTAAAGAAGGAAAGGAGAGAGAGTGGTATATGCAGGAGGGATGTACATTAGTTTAAAGAGATCTCTTGGCATTGTATTGGCTATCTATATTAAGAACATTTTGCTTTCGGTTTTCTTCCCTAGAGGGGTTTCCAGGGATCATCTTGTCTCTTGTGATTATGTATTTCTGATTGATCTTGGATTATACTATTGTTATCTAATTAAATGCAAAGAACTATAATAATGAAACCTGACATTAACATGGTATCGACCAAGATAGAAGGGAAGCATCTTTCTGAGAGTGAAAAATATCCCTTGTTATACGTACATGAAAATTAGGGCTTTTTGATGGTGAAAATTTTAAGCCCTAAAACCATCTAGAAAAAGTGCGCCCTCCCCTAAGATCACTTTGGCACTCTCAGCACACCATTTCAGGTCATTTGGATCTCAGAAAAGTGAAACCCTATTTTCAAAAAAGTACCAGAAGTACGAGGAAACCAGTGTACGAAGTGCCAGTACGAGAAAACGAGGCTTACCAGTCCAAAATTCTGCATATCAAATTTGGAGGAGAAAAGTTGGATTTTCTCAGACTTCATTACACCTAATACTTGCCTCAACAAAGTGCACCTCCTGGTAAGTTCAATTTTGATTTTGAGCACTTTCATTTTTGAGTCATTTCCTAGCCCCAGGTAAAGAATGTCTACAAGAGTTAAGCTTGTTGACAAGCTAGAAACTTCCGTTCCTGGAAGTATAGGATTGGCCTCATTCTTGAAGGAATGACCTGAAGATTCGTCAAGAAGAAGTACCGGAATCCGCCGATGCTGCAGAAGAATAAAGCATCAAAAGGACACAATCAGGACACAATCAAGGCCAAAAGAATCATTGCATATTCAATCAAAGACCACCTGATTCATATGTGTCATCCTAAAGAAGACTCCGAAGAAATTTTTGATGACTTGACCAGACTGTATGAAGGAAAGAACATGCTGGGAAGATGTATCCTAAGAACTCAACCTACTCCCCATTTCATCTTTAGAGAAGAAGGCTTCAGAGTTGCCTTTATGAATGCTTGAAGAAGAACCTACTCTCCATTTCAGCTTTAGAAAAGAAAGGCTTCAGAGTTGCCTTTATAGATGGAGAAGTTCTTATGTGGGCTAAAGGAGAAACCTTAAATGAAGTAATCATCATTGGAAGTGAAGAAAATGGCTTGTATAAACTGAATGGTAACCCAGAGGCTACCATGACCCACGCCATTGAAAACTCATGTGAACTTTGGCATAGAAGGTTAGCCCACATCAACTACAAGGCACTACCATACATATGCAAAGCGGTCACAGATTTACCAGAACTCAAAGGTGACCATAAAGGCATATGCAATGGATGTGCGCAAGGGAAGAACATCAAGAACCCGTTTCCGAAGAGGGACAACAAGACAAAATGAGTTCTAGAACTCATTCATTCATATGTATGTGGTCCAATGCCATCATCCTCCATTAGCGGGTATGTATATTATGTATTATTCATTGATGACTATTTTCATAAAACCTGGATATATTTCTTGAAATCTAAAGATGAAGTGTTCTGCAAGTTCAAGGAATTCAAAGCCTTGATAGAGAACCTTTCTGAAAAGAAGATTAAGATACTCAAGTCAGATAATGGAGGAGAATATACCACAAAAGAGTTTGTGAACTTCTACAAAGATGTTGGAATCAAGAGGGAACTCACTACTTCCTATAATCCCCAACAAAACGGTGTAGCTAAATGAAAGAACAGAACCATACTGGAATTTGTGAAGACTATGATCCATGATCAAGATCTTCCTATGTGCTTATGGGCAGAAGTAGCAATGGCAGTTGTATATGTGCAGAACCGATTGTCCCATAGTGCACTTGGGCTCAAGAAACCGGAAGAGATGTTCACCAGAAAGAAGCCAGAGGTAAGACATCTCAAAATATTTGGTTGTCCAGTGTTTATTCATATACCTAAAGAAAAGAGAAACACGATGGACCCTTCAAGAAAGAAGGGAATATTTGTGGGATACTGTGAGGTCTCCAAGGCCTTCAAAATCTATACACCAAGTCAACATCACATTGACATCAGCAGGGATGTGACCCTTGATGAAGATGTAGTGCTCAAGAAATCTAAACTATGCCAGCTTGAAGAGGTATATGAAGAGGAACCTGTAATCCCCAGTACTGCAATGAGGGAGGTTCCCAGAGCTGCAGAACCAGTAAGGGAAGTCGTAACTTCCCCTAATGAGGAACTTCTAGAAGACCATGATATAGTAGAAGTGCAAGAACCTCTTCAGATGACGATCCTCCATAATAGAAAGCCAGCTTGGGCTAGAGAGCTTATTCAAGATGGAGAGAAGTACGGTGTTCCCCAAGGAACTAAGAGACAGGTGAAAAGACCAAAGCCATTCTCCAGTTATA
>SNQJ01S0146593.1:0-21585 GCA_010110895.2 Picea sitchensis
TGCAAGACTAAATCCTTGGGCCCACCGCAGTCTCAGGAGCCTCCTCATGCTCTACATCCGACAATAAATCATACACTGAAGGTTTTCCTCGCAACATATACAACCTGCCCACCTAATCACCGATCAATTGCAGTTCCACTGAGTCCACTCCCTCCCTGTAGATAAAGACATGTTCCCTCTTGAAAAATGTACAATATCCTACATCCTCCAAGGCTGAGACTGAGAGCAAGTTAACCCTCAACCCTGGAACAAAGAGAACTTCATCAAGCTCTAGGAATCCTCCATACTCGAGTCAGAATCTAACCCTTCCAAATTCACATACAACTTGTGCCATAACACCTTCATTTACCACTCGCAAGTCAGGACCTATCTCTGTGATAATTAGGAATACTCGCCAGATTCCCATCATGTGGAAAGAGGCTCCACTATCCACAATCCATATGATATCACCCCCAAATCCTCCACTACCGACATTGGAAACTAGGGTAACCAAAGAAAATTCCCTATCATACTTGGAAGAAAAGTCCTCCATGGTTGTTGTAGTAGCTATCTCAGGCCCCTCCAGTTCCTTCTTCTTCTTCTTCCTCTTAGGACAATTAGAAGCAAGGTGCCCCAACTGGTTACAACAGTAACATCTAACTTTACTCAAGTCCCTCCCGAAACTTCCTTTCTTCTTGCTCTTTGCAACAAGAGCAACATTCTCATCATCTCCATCTGTCTTCTGTCCACTGCTCTAAGATCCTTCTCGGATATCCTTTTGAGTGAAATCCTCCCACAATTTTCTCCAACTTGGAAGATGCTCACGACCCACCACACACTTCACGAAGACTTCCCATTCCTTGGTGAAGCCTTTCAAGGCTATCCTCACCAACTCTGAATCCGATATGACCTCTCCAACTACAACCAACTCATATTTCACTTGAGCTACCCGGGTAAGATAAGAAGACACACTCTCTTCCTTACCCATCTTGGTATCATGCAACTTAGCCTTTAAGGCCATCTTCCAGTTTTCATTCTTCACCTCAAATAAGTTCTTAAGTGCATCCCACATCTATTTGGCTGTCTACTTCTCATCCAAGTGTGGGATAAGGTGATCCTTCACCCCATCCGAAATAATCCTTTGAGCTTTGGCCTCCTTGACCTCATGCAAATCCAAAGCAACAAGATCTGCTGTGAGAACCACAACAACATAACTAACATAGTTCCAAATCTTGTTCTCCTTGAGAACATCTGACATCCAGACCTTCCACTGCAAATAGTTGGAAATGCCATCCAACCGATCCTCAAATCTAATGCATGCAACCATATTCCCTGTCACAGCTCAAGGAAAACAATCACAAATTTCCCCCCTTCAAAATTGCCCAAAAATCTCACTAATCACTGTCACTCAGAGACCAAGCTCTGATACCATGTAGAAATTTAATGACAAAAATCAACAAGCTAATATTTTGTCATACACTTAGAAACCTAGAGATAATTGTCTTGCATGAACTTTGAAATGTCTAAAACCCACATTCATAAATTACCATAAGAAGAAATACACATTGCTAAGCAATTTATGCAGCGAAATAAACACAATGAACAACATTCAATCAACCATGAATAACTTAGAAATTTAGGCAATGCCAAGGAAAACCCCAATGTGGGGAAACCCAATGAGAGAGAGAGATTTATTATTCAACTTCAGGAAAGTACATATCAACAACAATACCACAATTTCCAGCCAAGAGAAAAACCACTTACATCACCCAAAATTGTCCCAAATTTTTTTGCCTCGAAAAACGTGCCAAGTTCGTACTGTTGTATGACCCACCTAGAAAATATGCACCTCAAAATATGTGCAATTTTTTTTTTGTACGAACTATTTTGTACAGCCCAACAACAAGAAAAATGCTCAAAACAATCTTGAAAACCGTGTCGAAGCTGCCTTGATTTCCATGCCCTCTTCCCCTTATTGTATGGACTGTATGGATCCGTACAATATAGCCTCCAACAATAGAAAAATGACCCAGCACTCAAACATAAATTCTTCCTTAGGATTTTTGCCCTAGATTTCTTGGGAAATGTGCCCTCCTTGTTGCCCTCTTTCCTCTCTCAAGCTTACTCAGAAAATCTCTCAAACTCCTTCTATCAATGTGTCTTGCACACTACCCAGCACACTACCCAATGCATTTTCTTATAATCTGAAAATGACCTTTTCCCTCCCAAGTGTCTTTTCACCTTCCCCCAATCCTAAATCCAAAGGCCAAGATCCAATCTTGCCTTTACAAGATCAAGGGCCATGATTCATTCCCTCTAAAATAAATCACTTAAAATATTAAAGTACATTTCACTTTATTACATAAGTGTACTTTATGAAATAAAGTCACTTTAATATTAAAAGGTACACTTCATTAAAAAGTCACTTTAATAAAATAACCACTTTATTACAAGTTTATAAAAACCCATTATAAAGTTACGTGTCTAGTAGTGTCAACATAAGGTTACATCCGCATACAAGACAAAACATGCGGAGTACCTCCCGAGCTAAAAAACTATCATTCACTTCTGTGTCGTGCATGGTAGTCCTAAACTATGAAATACTTTGGCACCTGAACAATTGCTTCAAATGTGGAATTATTGAAATATGACGAAGAACCTTGTGAGACACCTTTTTTGTTACTTGATCGGTTCTATATCTATTGATTTGACATTGCAGACATTTCGTTTCTGATGCATATTATACATAATATATAATATGATCATTCAAACATGCATCAATAACTTGATACTCCATTCCAATATCTTTCACAATGGCACACAACACTCGGTATGTGCGAGGTAAATTATTTGACAGTGGTAAGAAAAATTCACCTAACAATCTACAACATAAAAAATAATTAGTTAATGTAAATAATAGTAATAAAAAATATTTCATCCTTAATTTACACATTAATTGACACTAAAAATAGAGAAAAATAAAGTCGACCTTTACGTATAATATGCGATGAGATATATTACGTACCTTAGGATCTGTGTGAGACAAGTGTTTGAAAAACCTTTCAATACTTTCAAGTTCACCAACAACATTATAGTAGAGAGAATGTTTGTTCTTGAGCCTTCATAAAGGGGTTGTTTTGCCTTCTCAAGCAGAGGTACATCATGAGTATCATCAAAGTTTTCCTCATCGATAGGAGCAAAAATGTCCTGGTTCAATCTATTTGTCCCATCATCTGGCTCAACAATATTATTGGTGTCATCTTCTTCCATAGGCTTGACTTGATCTTCAATATCCATACCATCTTCCACATCTTGTACAATAATATTTCTACTACTACTTGGAAAATATTTATCCGGTGACAAATACCTAGGAGGATTTATATTTACAATTACAAATAATCAATAACATTAGTGTATATAAAAAATATTAAAACAAAAGAAAAATTTATACATACAATCAATACAAAGACATATATAATGACTAACTTACCATGGGAAAATATGTATGCTCCCCTTCACAATTCCCATACCTCCAACAATGTCTTTCAACTGTTTTACTTACAAGTCTTCTTCTTTTCAATCCCTTGCATTGATTGCAAGGGAAATAACATTTCCCATCAGCTTGTGCCTCCAATGCAACCCTTAACCTAGCAATCATCCTTTCACTCTCTTTAGGTGTTGGCATTGAGATTTCCTATATTTACAACAAAATCCACTGAAGTAATATAAACACATTATATAAATATATTCTTACGGTACAAATGTCATCAAATATTGACCCCATATGTACTAGAGAATTAATCCATTTTCGTCATAGATTTATTAAAGGTTTATAACACTGGTCAACAATTAATCAACAAATCAAAACCATACATTTTTACCAAATAAGTTCCAAAGCTTCACTATAAGCAAGTAATAAAATCAAACAATAAGAGAGAACTAGATCAAGACAAATTGTATAGTAATTAAATGGAATTGAGTAGACATGTTCATACCTATTTCCTATGAAAAAATTTGTGCCCCCAATTGAAATAAGGTCTAAGGGTTAGGGATCCAATTTGGGTATTTAAAAAAAAGACAAAGTAATATTAAAAATTGTAACCTTCAAAGTACAAAATCCGAGCTATGCAGATCAAGAATTGGATTTGAGGAAAGTAGCTAAAAAAAAACCTTTAACAAAGGCCTATTCCTTCTGATTGATTGAAACCCATACCATCCCATATTTATACATGAAAAAGATGTAAAAAAAAAAAAGACATCTTCAGAGCCATAGATCATGAGCATATTCTAAGATAGTCTACTCTAGCTGTTCAGAGACCACCTAGGTTCCACATTCTAGTCTTGTTCCATCTTTATAAAGTCCATTAACAATATTATTTATGTCCCTGTAGAAATGTGAAAAGGAAATGTGTGAGAAGAATAATATACTCGACTAAGTGTCATTGTCAATAGGTTGTAATGTGATGTTTCTCACAATGATTTCCTTCTACATCCATTGAATAACTAGTAGAGAATCTCCAAAGATTTGAATGTTTGATACCCCGGCCTCATGAGCCAGTTTCATGACCAACTTGAGAGCCATTAGTTCATAGAAATGTTTGGTTTCCTAGCCAATTCCTTCCTTAAATTTAAATCATGCGTGTTGGAGTTATATACAATATTCCACTTGCTCCACCCCTAGGTGGAGTTTCTTGTGAAGCTCCATCAAAGAAAGTCCAAGGAACAGATTTGTTAATTTCCATTTCCTTGAACCCGTGCATATTAAGTTTATCCTGAGATTTTGGGTCTGCATGAAGGATATCTAATGCATGGACAACATTTTAAATGAAAAGTCTCTGTGTTTGCAAAAAATTTCATATTTCAAGCCAACTAGATTCCCCATGAACTGTTTAAGGGGAGGGATCTAACCTTTTTTAAGGCCTTGTTGTCACACCAATTATGAAAGGCCACTTCAATACTTCCTCCTACCCAAACATTTTGATGCCTTATCAACCTTTCCACTTCCTTCTAAACTTATAACGTAAAGAGGTAGGTCATAAAGAGATGGGCATTTGTCTCTTCTACCTATTGGCATAGACTACACCATCCATGCCCAACAAAATATATATTTTTAACAGAATATCCCAGGTAGGATCCTTGTTATTCAAGATCAAACATATGAAGATTTTTTATTTTGAAGGGACCTTAGTTTCCATATTCCTTTCCACCACTAGGCATGTAAATCCTCTCTACGCTCCTCAATAAGATCCTTTTATCCTAATTTTGGTATAAATTCCCCTAATGGGTTTAGGGACTAGACCAATTGGTCTTCCTCCTCTCGGGTTTTGATGTTGCTATCTTTTAGAGAATATGCGTATCTTTTCCATTCTCCCGCATTCTCGTCCCCAATGCCTAAGTCCCTTTAGGATAACCAAGCTTGGCGCCATATATTTTTTATGGCCCAGTTCACAACATGTCGTAACATATAATATCCTTTGTAGTGTAGCTCATGTATCCATTGGTGTGATAACCAATGCCTACCTTTTCTGCCAACCCAAGTGTCCAAACCGATTTCCACTCTATCACATTTTCCCACTTGCCATGACAACAAATTTCACACCAACTGAAAAAATGAAAGTACTACTTTCCACACATTTGAGGCATTATGTAATCGCTTAATCAGATTTATGGTCCATTCCTATACACTATATGGAGCAATATATTTCACTTATACAACCTTTACCCATCGCCCAAATCCTTGAGTCAACCTCCAAACATTTTTTGTTGCTAGGGATTTTGAGAAGAAAAAGGGGATCTTCAAGCCCCAACCACCCTTTGCCTTTGAGAGTGCTAGCTTCTTCCATGATGCAAGGAAAAACCTTTTTTCCATTTCTTTTGAAACCAAAGGAACCTATAACATAACCTTCTAATAATTTCTAGTATTCCTTTTGGTATCCATGCTAGGGACATCTAGTATACTGGAGTTCCTTTGGTACTGCTTTGATCAGAACTATCCTCCCTCCATGGGATAGCCATCTATTGCATTGTGAGTTAAGATTTATTTCCACTTTGGCCCTCAACCATTGCCAGTCTTAATTTTTGTACATATTTTCTTTTATGTAACAACCTAAGTATTTTAGACCTTGCTCTAATTATACTTGTTGGTAAGGGAATATTTCTGAAACAAATATGTTCCCCTGCTAAAAAAATCCCCACATGGAGAGTGTTTTTTTTCAAAGATTTATTGTCATACCTGCCACTTTACAAACTAACGTGATGATGTCTTTGAACTTTTCAATCACCCTTTTAGATCCTTCACAAAAAATCAAGGTGTCATCCACGAACAATAAATGAGTGATATTGCACGAGTTTCTATTTGAACTCCTTTGAAACTACCTTTGTTTGCAACCTCCTTTAGTAACCTACTCAATCTTTCAACAACTAGAAGAAAAAGGAGGGGAGATAGTGGGATGCTAACCCATTTATTAAAACTACAAAAGATGCTGAAGTGATGAAGTTCATTACCTAGCCTACAAATTGATGACAAAAACCTAGATGAATTAGGATAAGTCTAAGATATAACTAGCTCACCTTGTCATAAGCTTTGGTGAGGTCCACTTTTATCGCCATAGCCCTATGATTCCTGATTTTAATTGAATGTAGGCCTTCTTGAGCAATCCCTATAGTCTCATGATTTTTTCTTCCCTTTAGAAATCCAAGTTGTTGTTATGATATTTTCCCTAACATTATTCTTTTTAGTCTTCTTGCAATTACCATGAATATGATTTTCTATATATAGTTGCATAGGGAGATTGGCCTGGATTTCCCAAAGGATGTTGGATTTTCATACTTGGGAATTAGATAAAGAAAGGTTGTGTTGAAGGCTCCTAACATCTTCCCATTTGAGCATCTAGGTTTCCACTATTAGTCATAATGTTAGGAATTTTTTTGGATGCAGACCATGTGTGAAAAATTCACACACAATCTGCATCCAAAAAAATTCTTAGCATCTTCCCATTTGTTCTAGTAGCTTCTACCACCCTTCTTAAATCATCGCCTATAAAATTAAAGCAACCTAAAAAAATTCCATAGGGAGGCCATATGGCGCTAGACTTTTGTACTTTTGGAAACTTTGGAGAGTACTAAGCAACTCTTCTTTCCCCACTTCCTCCATCAAATCTTGATTGTCTTCAAGATTGATGAACCTTGGAAAATAGTTCGATAGTATTAATACCTTTGTTATGGTGGTATGAGAGTCTTCTTTAAAGAGGGTAAATAAGTAGTTTACACCCTATGTTGTTATATCCTTGAAGTTTTGCGCCCATGTACCATCTTCCTTTTCAATTCTCCAAATCGAATTAATGTTCCTTCCATGATTGGAAAAAATGTGAATTTTTTTTTTTTTGTATTTTCATCTCTTGCCTGAAGCCATAAAGATATACTTTTAAGCTGCCATTCTTTCTCTTCTCCAGGAGGATTTTACTTAAATTTTTGTCCTCAAACAATTTGACCTTTGATTTTTATTCCTCTATTAAATAACCAAAACCTTCATTACTGTAGAGAGATTCCAAATCTTCATGTACTTCCTTGAGGGTTTTGTCATCCTTTTGCTTCTTTTCTTTGGTGCACTATATAGCTACCTTCTTAGATTTCTTCAGGTTTGGTGGAACTGTATAGAAGTAGATTCTATTAAGTGTCCATTACAAGGTTCACATATTTATTTAACCTTGATTCTAAAACTCTCATCTTTTATCCATTTAGAGTTCATCTTGAAAGGACTAACATGATTTTCTTGGGAAAGTGTTATTTCTAGGATGATTGGACTATGATTAGAATCCCCTCTCGAGGAAACACATTGTATTATACAATTTACTTCATCAAGGAGAGATTTTGAAATTAGGAAATGATCAGGTCTCTTAGCAATACATGCGTATTCATTTTTTTTTTTTTTCTCTAGGTTGGAGACAATTTCATAGGCTCAACGTCTAGTAGACCTACTTCTTCCAACATTTTGATAAAATAACCAACAACACAATCCACCTATGTAGTTGGTCCCCATACCTCTGGTGCTTCTAGAGTAAAATCTAGGTCCCCTTCCACCACTACTAACCAAGTCTGTATCCATTCCATGTGGAAAAACTTGTCCTAGTACTCTATATTGTCGACATATGGCCTATAGATGTTCAATACAATATTCTCTTTCCCAAGATCCCGAGAGAATAGGGAAGTTCCTAGACCTATTGCAAAAGACTAGGAATTAGTTAGGTTGAAAAAGCATCTCTTCCACCCAGTTATATTTCCCCTAGATCTTCCAATAACATCAATAAAAGCAAAATCCCATCTTCCTAAAATTTTGGAAAGTTCGTAAATGGTTTTCTCCCCATCAGTCATAATCTCTTGTAGAAGAATGATAAAGGGGTTAGTTTCCTCTACCAATCTCTTTAGGCCCAATTTTTTCAAAGGGTTGGCCAACCCTCTACAATTTAGGGTTATAAGAATAATTTGGATCCCTCTTTGGGGGCAATTTCTCTAAGGGCCCCTATCAAGGAAATCTATTTGCCACTTTTTATTTTTGAGGTAGCTTCTTTTTTAGCTAGATAGATTTAATAGGTAATTCCTTCCCCTATGATGGCCTTTTAGACTCGGTTCATCTAGAAAACCAAAAACCCCCTGCCTCCTTCCATGGAAATCAAGGGTTCCTTTACTCCTTGACCTTATATATTATATTTCACTGATTCCTTGGGTGATGAAGCTCTATGAGTCTTAGAGTCTTTTGTATCATTATTCAAAATTTTAGAGGAATTAGAAAGTGGATTTCTATCTAAAAGACCTTCCCTGATAATAAGAGGAGATGTGTTCATGTTTTTGATCCCTCAAAGGCTTGGGAGGAAGTTAGTAACATGTTCTCATTCTTTATCATCGGAAACTACACCCCAAGACCCGAAAACCAAATTTTATTATATAATATATCTGTAATAATTATATTATTATTATTATTATTATTATTATTTATTTTTAGCATAATTATAATTATATATTTATAATTATATATATATATATATATATATATATATTTTGTGGGTTTTGAGTTTATTATTAAATATATAAAAAATGTAATGGTATATGTAAACAATTATGAATTATTTTAAATAAAATATGTTATAAATTTAAGTGTTGCACTGCATCATTTATTGCATGTGTACACAAATCTAAGCCTTTCATTATTATTTTTATCCCTCACCTCTTAACTCTACACTAACCCAACTTACTTGGTAACTATAATTAATGAGACAATATAGATTAACCTTCAGTAGATAACACCTCTAGGTTAGTGTGACGTGGCATTTGCTTAGACATGACATATGCTCGTACTCTTCTAATATTTCCTTAGGAACCACATTTTATTCCTTAAATTTAATCTAACGAGTATTTGGCATGGGGGTTTGCCAAAGTGGACTCATAATACCAACCATCGTCAATAACACTAGACTGACTTGGACTCATGGGTCCTCACATAGTTGTTTGGAATAAGAAACACCATCATTAGCGATATCTTGAAAGGTAGTGCTTTCGGATCTATTTGGCCCATGCGACTCCTAAATAGTTTTGGTGTTCTCTATGCCTTTGGCATAATTATGGAAAAAATTAAGTATCCTCATCACCCCTTTTAAAATAAATTCCCAACTCTTTTGCCTCCATTAATTTGCTACCTCCTAGGTTGAAAGTTTCCTTTTCTTTTCTTCAAGAGTCTTAAGGGCAATCTTGTCCTCTTTCGGGAAGATACCATGGCTAGTCCTCACAAAGATATTAGATATGGTTTTCTCCACCTCTAAAATGTTATTTTGAGAAGCATTGAATTTATATTTGGCCCATGTAATGGTAGCTTTCTTCACCCTTAGTAAATTAGTACTAAATTGTAGCATACTAGAGTTTGGGAGAACAAGGTCATAACATCTCCATTCTTCTTTGACAATGTTGGATAATTCCTTATCTTGTAACTAGTATGGGATGGACTTAAAAGGAAATGGAGGCTTTTACAATCTTTTGCTATTTGAAGAAAAATTGAAACATGGCCAAAGATTCTTCTAGTTCCAATTAAAGTTTTGAGTTTATCTCCCCTTTCACGAATTTCCTCTAAGATTATAAATCTATCCAATATTTTTTCAACACTCTCAACCCTTGATCACATATTCCTCCATGTTGGATCCATTTCAATAGGGTCGATATCACATAGTTGTGTATTCTCCAATTTCTTCAATGAAAAGGGGGTTGCAGAATCCATCGTACTAGCCTCCCCCAATATCTCTTCATTGTTAAAGAACAAAGTTGAACTCTCCACGATATGATTATGTTGTCACCTTGTAAAAATTGGTGACCAAAGAAGCACTCCTAGAATCCTTACCTATTATTCTATGGCCCATATAAAATTAACCGTTGTAAAAGTCTTCCCTATTTGTAGAGACAACATCTTTCTTCTAATCCCCAAGTCTATTAATTTTGAGCTTTGAAGTTGGAGAGATCGATTCCATGTTGAGATTAGCACCCCAAACCTACTTGCAACATCACAGGACGAAACATTTCATCCTTTCGGAATAGATGACAGAGAATTCTTAGCCATAGTTTCTTAAATCATAATAATAATTGGATTGTGAACACTAACCAACCTATTGAGGTCACATTTTTTCTGTAGTGCCCCCAACCCTCTAATGCTCAATGGAAAATCATGGTTTAACCTTGTGAGGAGTTGATGCCACTCTAAGGGCTTCGAAGATGGTTTTTTGGTTGCCTTTAAGAATCCTCTTTCAACGTCTAGTTGGGCAATTGTCAAGAAGGATTTCCTACCAAGAGTGACAACACTAAGGAAGTGATTAAAATCAAACACAAGCCCCCCTCCTACCCCTCAACTGACATGAAAGGTTTGGAGGATCTCAAACGTTATATTTTTTCTTTATATCCCTTATTTTCCTAAGGTTTTGGGAGTTGGGGCTTGAGGGAACCTCATAAGTCCTCGAGACTAAATTTGAACCCTAAAAGGGATTGGAGTAATAGGAAATTTTGGAGGGGTTACGTTACGAGGTAGAGGGTAGTGGTATCTCTTGAATTATGGGTAATCTTTGGAACCAATTCTTCCACTTTCTTCCAAAGGAGGTACAAACATTTGATCATACAATATAACATAGATGAGGATACCAAAGGTGGCTAATAAAGACTTGGAAAACATTTGACAACTTGAAAATATTTTGTCAAAGCCTTTATTGCAACTGCCATTATGCCTTTCGCTTGTAGTGCATGGTCAAAGATATTGAGAGGGTCACGATCATTAGAGGAGGTGATCTTGTCTTCAAGATTTCCTAATACCAACTTCCCTATTAAGACTGGTTGACCATGATTCGAGGGTGAAATGAATCCATTTTTTTGGGAAGATTTAAAATGAGCCCCGATTAATTCCCTAGATCGAATTTCCTTCCAGCACTACAACAAATTTCAGACGTCCATACACTAGGTGTAGCATCTAAAAGGAATATTTACATAATCTAAGCACTAGGTGTAGCTAGCTTCTGCGGTAGCCAAAGTGGTAGAAGCTTTACCCAGACTAGTGAAATGTGAAATGGTGAAGGGTTTTTTCTTCTACCGATCGATCATAATATTTACCGAGTAGGGCTTTCTCTTGGAATAACATGATTTGGCTCATTAGAACATCCTGGCCAAGAACCATTTTTATCTCCTTTAGATGCAGTTTAACACATTTCACTTTGGATCGCTTCTGCCAAAGGTCACCCCTCTCCTTTGTATCTGAACTCCCACTTACAAAATTCTCAGATTTGTGTCCCCACAGACTCTCCATGGATTACCTTCTTGGTAAAGTTTGGACCCTTTCTAGGCAATATCCCGTTCGCAAATTCAACTCATGAAGCCTCTCGGGAACATTGATAAGGTCTCGAGCTGGAGGGGTCAATAACCAGAGGGTTTGAACTAGAAGCAGGCAAGGAAACGATGGATTCTCAAGTTTCAGGAGTTTGTGCATCAACGTTTGTTGGTGAGGAATTAACTGCATTGATGAGGCTCACTAGGGATTTCAAGAGTTTTCTCCCCGTGGTGGCGTAAGAGTTTAGGACTAGGTTTGTGATTCTTTTCTTTACAGTCTCGTGAGATTCCGTATTCAGCTGCATTGTCTCACCCCTTGTGCGAAGATCTAGATCTTCCATACCACAAAGAGGAGTAGGGTTTTCGTAGCCCCAAATTCGTAGGTCTCTGGTTTAAGAGTTTTTCCTGCTCCACGGAACTCTTGATACCCGCAAAATCTTCTGGCGAGTTGAAGATAACATTGTCTCCCTTACCGTCAACAGGATCTTTAGAGTAATCTGCCAACTTTTCGTCCCCAATGACCTCTCCAAACAGTCATTATCATCTATATACAGTTCAAGTCTCCATATGCCAACCACTTCTAAGGAAAGTTATTGTAATTTACGCACACGAGGCTTATTTTCTACATTAGGAGGCCACTCTCACTCTGTTGTTGGTCGTTTTTGTTTTTCTTGCTATAATTTACTGGAACCAGCTACTTAAATTTACTATAATTTACTGGAACCAGCTACTTAAATTTACTATAGTTTGGCATACCAGTCTTTTTTTTTCCAGGTTACAAAGCTCGGGAAAAACCTTTGATTACTTTCCTTCATTTCGATGAAACCCCATAATCTTCAGGTAACAAGACCAGTCAATAGCAGTGCTCGAAGCCGTCACAACAATATACTCGTAATGAGCTCAACATATCACTTGCGATTGAACCCGAATGGAAACGATAACAATCATTCCTCACCGGAAGGTAACAATCATTCCCCAACCACTATCGCTAAACCCAATTTTGACATTAGAATTTTCATAAAATCAAGAGACCCTTAGGAGAAATCCATTCTGATATCCATTCTGATGTAGCCTAGTCACGATCCCAGGAATAAGCTATATGGGGTTGGAATCATATATCACAATCTCTTTTAGTAAATCCCAACTCATGTCCTTTGTGAATAATAGGTTCGAATGATGAATATTGATATTTATACCGGTGTATAACAGTCTTCATTACAGTCATCTGTAATTTCCTAAACCCATAAAGAAGTCAAGAAGACAAGCAACCCTTTGTCTTCCTATTAAAAAAACATACTTTAGAAAAGACTTTGAATTTCCATTTGAGAAGAAGCTTCCGATTTTGTAGACAATTGTAATTGGTGGACACTACAAGATAAATAATACATTGACCATCTGCGCATTGAGGGATTTTTTTGGGTAAAGACCTCAAATGGAAATAAATTTTTAATTGAATCTGAAACTAATTTGTATTATAATCTAATAATCTCATTAAATACTAAATAATTACCAGGTATTCTGTTCATATGAACAGACAAATACACTTAATATCTTGTTCAAGTAAGACTAATGTTTGAAGGGCTGACTATTTCTTTGTTGCACATAGAAGGACAAAAGAAGCAATATTCATGGCTACCTTGTTGCTATCATTTTTTGGTGTTGAAGTCTATTGAAGTATCTTTTGGCATTGCATGGGCTCAACTCAAGCTATCGCTTTTTCACCGGCAAAACATCCTATGTTTTAGTCTTTCTATGTGAACAGATCTTGTTTTGGTCTTTCTATGTGAACAGATCTTGATCAGGACATAACCTAAGACAAAGGAAGAGGCTAGTCACTAAATTTTGATTTTCAGCTGGTGAAACTCAAAACTCTAAGTTACACCATGCAATAAAGCACCCATGTTCTCGCCATGGCTTGGGAGGTACACACGGACTGTGAAATTTTCAATCACTATGGTCTATCAGCTTATGATTTCACACATAGCAGTCTGGGTGACCTGGGGCACTCTCCAAATCACCCTCCCTGAAAGGACCCAACAAAGGTGTTTGAAGAGGGGGTGGGTGAACGACAGATGCCCATTATTCCACCTATATGTGCCTTGAAGAGAGAGAGAAGGTTCTATCATATGCGCATCAGCTCATTAAAAATTGTCAAATTAAGGAATTTAAGTCTTTTACCTTTCTAGAAAATATGAGAAATAAAACTGAAAGTTTGGATAATGAAGGAAAGTTAGGGAACAAGAAGTAAAAACAGGAGGAAAGATAAAAATCCTAAACATAAAGTTTATCTAACTATGTTTACAATTTTCAAAGATATAGTTGAAAACAAGCCGAGTTAATTACCTTGGAGTTACTTTAATAAATTATGCTTTTGTTCTGCAGCATACAAACTGGGATGCTGATTGAAATTACTTACATATACATACAGTGAAAGACACATGAAAATAAGAAATAGAAACTTCAAATGAAAAACAGAATGAAAAAGAACCTAATCCTAAAATGCCACTTCAGTTACACTGGACATATTAAGTCCTTTCAATGCCTTCAATTTTGTCTTCAACCTCAGAATATAGCTGCCTTAATCTTTCCAGATTCTGCTCAGAAGTCTCCCAGTAACCTCGCCCATTTGCCTCTAAAAATGTCTGCACTAGCTTTCTAAATGAATTTGGGTTTGTCTCTAGCAACCTCTTTAACATGTCTTCATCTGCTATGAAAGTGGAATTGGCTTCCTCATAAACCCAGTTATCCACTTGACCGGATGTAGCACTCCACCCCACAGTATTTGTCAGTCTCTTCTCAATCTCCCTAACACCTTCATATCCGCTAGAAAGCATTCCTTCATACCATTTAGGATTAAGCAGCTTCGTCCTGGCATCTAGCCTGACTGTCTCGGACAGAGTCCTGACCTGTGCATTTGCTGTAGTGGTGTCTGCAATATATGCATTTGGCTTTTTCTTGTCCTTTCTTAAGCTCTGTACAAGGTTTGTGGGGTCCGAGTCAAAGTAATGGCTCACATCTGTAAGAGATATCTCAGATGAATCAAGGTTCTGGAAAGTGGCCTCTGCTGTTGACAATGCCATTTCAAATGCTTGCTTGTTCTCCTTCATGCCTGCCCCTGGTGCATCAGAATCAAAGGCAAAGGATTTCCTGCTAACATACATATCCTGCAGCTGTTTTTCATCATTCCAAGAAGAATTTTCAACTGCTAGATTGACATTAGATGAGTAGGATCCAGAGGCATTTGAAAATACACGTGTGGCAGCCTCGCGTACTCCAATTCCCAGTGTTTGAGCTTGCTCCGAGGCATGCTTTCTTACATAGTTCATTTCCAAAGGTTCATCAAGCTCAGCAACCATTTTTATTGCTCGATCAAGGAGATTCATCTACATATATATGAGAGTTACATATTAGAAACAAAACTTCACTAGATAAGAAAGTTGATCATGATTGGGGTTGCAAAACTCAGCGTCGGCAAAAAAATCGGTAAGGGTCATCGACTCGGGAAATCGGGAAAATATTGGCAAAAATCTGCAAGCATAAATTCGGACCTGAAAAACTCAGAAGGAAAACTTGGTAACCTGAAAAACTCAGGAAAAATCAGAGAATTTCGCAACACTCCCATGCTAAAGAATACATAAGGATTACAGCCAAAAGGAAAATGAGAACTGGATTTCAAACAAAATGGTCAAAAAATTAACTCTTAGGAAATCTAACACAATCAAACAAGGCCCAGAAAAAGCAAGAAATGGATAGTAAATGAGAAATTAATTTCATCTTCAATAGTGCCTACAGAAAACATTTTAAAACACGGGTAAATACGTACCTGATTGATAAACAAGTCTCTGAAAACTCCTGAACAATTCACTACCACATCGATACGAGGTCGTCCAAGCTCCTCCAGCGGCACAGGTTCCACTTTGTTGACTCGGCCTAGAGCATCAGCTACAGGTTTCGCACCAACCATCCACAAAACCTGTGCAAGTGATTCACCATAAGTCTTGATGTTATCTGTTCCCCAAAGGACCAAAGCAATTGTTTCTGGGTACTTCCCACCATTGTCTGCTTTCTGGCGTTCCAGAAGCCGTTCAACTACCACTTTAGCACTCTGCATTGCTGCCACTGTTGGGATTGCTTGTGGATCCAGTGCATGGATGTTTTTTCCAGTGGGTAGCACCTTGGGATTTCTGATTGGATCACCTCCAGGTCCAGGTAATACATAACAGCCCTCTAAAGCTTGCTTCAATCCCCCAAGTTCATTATCAGCCACAACTAGCTTTAGACACTCAGAAACAAATCCAAAGAGGGTGCGGAGCTTCTCTTGATCAGCTGAGCGAAAACTTGTCTTTTCTAGATACTCAATCCAAGGCTCCTTTCTTCCAAATCCAAGAAATGAACCAATCGTCTCTGCAACATTGACCACTTGGCCTCTCTTGTTCGTTGTCCTATCAACAAATGCAGAGATGGCCCCCCGGGAGGCTTCTGTTATCTGTTTTAACAACTCTACATCTTTTAGGATTCCACTGTCATTATTTCTGTAAATATCTTCTATATTTCGGTATACTGCTTCTGCGAGAATCCCTGGCAAAGAATAGATTTCATCCTCAGGTCTGTCAAGGGCAGCTATGTTAACTAGAGTAGCTACAGCTTCCATTGCAGATGGTGGCTGTCCAATAACATGCAGGCCACAGGGTAACAATCGAGATTCTATCTCCATGATCTTACTATATACTCTACCCACTACAGAATCCCTCTCCTCAGCTAGAAGTTCTATACCCTCCTCAGGCAGGGCAACATCTTTGTCAAGGTTGCATTGTTTAGCAGTACTAATGATACTGTTGACTATCTGTGTGCCTCTTCCACTGTCCTTCAGTGACTGGTATGAAGCTATGAGTTCACTCAGCTGTTTTAAACCTTTGTATAAGCCAGCATTCTCTGCTGGAGGTGTCAGGTAACTAATTGTATTGGCATAACTGCGGCGTTTGGCTATAGTAGCTTCAGAGGGATTGTTAGCAGCATAGTAGTATATGTTGGGGATGTTTCCTATCAAACTGTCGGGGTAACACACATCACTCATTCCCACTTGCTTGCCGGGCATAAATTCCAGGGATCCATGAGTTCCAAAATGCAAGACAGCATCGGCCTTAAAGATTTTGTCCAAAAATGAGTAATAAGCAGCAAATCCATGGTGTGGGCTTGCTGATTTTGCAAAAAGAAGCCTCATTGGATCACCTTCATATCCGAAAGTTGGTTGCACTCCAATAAAAACATTGCCAAACTGTTTTCCATATACAAGCAGGTTCTCCCCATCAGAATTAAGGTTCCCTGGAGGCTTGCCCCAGTTTTCTTCCAAAGCCTTAGCATAAGGAGTGAGCTGTTGATACTCTCTCACATTCATTTTGTAAGCAATATTAAGATTTGGGCTGTTGAACTTAGCTTCTTTGTCGTGAATTATGTCTTCAATCAGTGCTTCAGAAGTATTTGGCAAACCTTCTAAATTATAGCCATCTTTCTTTAGTTCCTGCAATACGCTGAAAATTGAAGCGAATACATTGAGGTAGGCTGCAGTGCCAACATTGCCTTTGTCAGGTGGGAAGCTAAATACAGTTATGGCTATCTTCTTATCCTCCTGCAGACATGTAAGTAATAATACATTGCATCAGTGAAGACTGTCGTTTTAACTCAAACAGGTTGTAACATGCAAAACAAATTGAAATGGAATTTTGACATGATCACCTTTGCTATTCGCTTTAGTCGAGCCCACTTGATAGCCCTTGTACAAAGCTGTTCAACACGCTTATGAAGTGCATGGGACTTGCCTACACATTAATATAAAGAAGTTAGAGACAAATTTTTACAGCCATTTCTAAAGAACCCTGCAATGGCTCGAAAGAAACTTTGATCCTAAATATTTGTATAGTCCCATGGCCCTGTTTTGGTATTCTGACATTGATGTAATGATAATACGAGTTTCACAACAAGATTAACAATTTTAGACAAATTAGATTGTTAGCAGATCATCTAATTGATAAACTTGCTGAAACAGTGTACATACAAACAATGAAACCTACCAGTTCTTGCATCACGGCCCGAGAAAACAATCGGCTCCAAACCACCATCAAGCTCAGGAAGAGCAACCTGCAATGCAACCTGAATTGGGTGCAATCCCAAAGTGCTGATAAGCCATTCTTCTGTAGTCTGGAACACCAGTGGCAAGGCCACAATGTAGGGAACATCAAGTTTGGCCAAAGCTTGTATAGCACGAGGATGATCCTGTCTAGCAGGTCCACCCACAAGTGCAAACCCAGTCAAGGAAACCACAGCATCTACAAGAGATTTATTTGTAATTGGATCATACAAGAAACGCTCCACAGGAGTGGAAAAATCTAATCCACCTGAAAAGATTGGCACAACTTTTGCACCTCTGGCTTCCAATTCCATCACAACAGCCACATAATGACCATCATCGCCAGTAATAATGTGGCTTCTTTGCAAGGCGATACCAATGACTGGCGCATTTGGGTTTTTGAGTTTCTCGTTTGCATCCTTTCTGGTGTCATACCAATTCAAATACTCTTTAACATCATCATACATGCAGGGAGCCAGAGGGTGCCATATTCCTGTGTCCAAATAGACAACTGGATCAACGAACTCCAATTTCGTTTTCTTAAGAGCAGGCACATACGACCCAGCAATCATTTTAAAGAAGTTCTCAAGATTCTCTGGGGATCCACCTAACCAAAACTGCAAACTCATGATATAGGCTCTAGCATCCTGAGCCTTGTCACTTGGCAAATACTTGAGGACTTTGGGTAGGGTCCTCACAAGCTTAAGCATGCTTTCCTCAAAGCCTGCTGACTTCTTCTTTCTTTTAAACATTTGAAAGAAAGGGCTTTTGGATTGGCCCAACTGAGACATACTAAAAGAACCCAGTTTATTTAGTCTCATTACCTCTGGCATTGAAGGGAAAACCAAGACAGCATCCAGTCTTTCCCTTTCACTCTCCACTGCGGCCTTTACCTTTTGAGCGAGTTCCTCGACAAATATGAGAGATCCAATGAATATATTGGCATCAGAGAGATCTTTACAGAACATGTTGTAGGTACTTTGGTCCCTTAGCTCCTCTAGAAGGTACCCAACAATCTCAAACACAACATCTTTTCTTTTCTGGTTAAGATTGCAGACTGCTGCACTTACAGAAGCCTGGTATTGAGCTTCAAGAACCACATAGACTATTTTCACACTGGGCAGACCCTGATTTCTTTCTGGACTGATTCGTCTCACCTCTGGGGTCCCTTGTGTGTATAAACCATTTCCAACAACTGCAGAGGTCACCTGATATGCATTTCAACCCAGATGACAACTATTGAGAATTCTGATGTGAAATGGGGAATATGAGAAATCAGTTTGGAGCTAATATTAGTCTAAGAGCTAATTGCTCACTTATGTCTTAAATTATTAGTTTTTTAGGATTGATATAATCCCTCGGGAATTGTTATACCTCCCATTTACTCCAAAAAATATTGCATATTATAACTAATAAACAGCTATGAACTCATATTAACCCACAAGAATTCTACTTTGCAGAAAATTTGTACCCACAAACTTGCATGAAACAGTTACCTTTTACAGTACTTGTAATTACAAAAGGACAAATGCAGACTGTAGAGTTTGGGCACCCTAAAGTCCCAATGAAAATACAGTTCAGAAGTCAGATTAGCCCAAGGAAAACGGCCCCTGGACGATTTGCATAACTCAAGCCATAGAGGATGAAAAACATTTCATCCTACACAGCCCTGAACACACCAGAAAGAATACAAAAGCATTTGCAATTCTAATTCTCTTTTCTATTTAACGAAAACCAAAATGAACTAGGCAATTTCATAACTGAATTGTTCAACCATAGAAATGAGGTCCTAAAAATTCAACTTCCTTGATCAAATTTCCAATTATATTTGTTTTCATTTTAACTCTAAGAAGAGTTCCTCTAGTACAGGTAGGTCTTAAAGGAGAATAAAAAATAAACACAAACATAAACATCACAAAAGTGAGCTGCTCACAAAATGATCTCAACAAACCCTCATGCAAACAAGGCCATTATCAAGCTGTCTTAGCACAAAACTTCAATGGTTCCAAGTAGTATCTTGCATTTTCTATTAGTGTAGACGATTACTCTTTATTTAAGACAACAATTACAAAAAGGAGATTGTGCTATTATACTGTGATATAGAGAAAGAACTGTACCCTTGGTGTTCTGTTGCCAGCTTTTGAGCCGGTGCCTGGAAAAGTAGATACCTGACTGTGAGTTTGATACTCTCCCTGCATTGCAAGACATTGAAATCACAACATTTAATCATTAGCACAAGATACATAATAAATTCAGTTTTACAAATTCGCACCATTGTAAGTTATAGCATTCACCAAGATGCCAGATTTCATCCTATGAAAGACTTTCCGAGACTGAGCCTAAAGATTACTGGTCTGATAATGGAGATGGAAAGGAAATCCAAGAGAACACGGTGACAAAAAGATTTCATTAAGAGTAGAACAGAGAGGAAAAAGGAACAGAATAACAGCTTAAATCTTACCTGTTTTCCGAGAATGTCTACATTCTTGGCAAGCCTAAGGCCTTCAAAGGGTTTATGCACTGTTGCACATTCACAACATTTAACATTTTCAAAAACTGCACAATAATTGATAAACACAAGCATTCTGATTTGAATTTTTCATTTCAAATTCACAGTTTCCAAGACACCGATTTCAACAAATTCAGTGCAAGACGCCATCGCTTCAATTGGGCAATAAAAACTAAAACTCAAAAGCTAACCTGTGAGGAATAATGGACGTCCAGTTTGTTGAAGAGGATCAAACTTGAAACTGGGGGATGTGAAGGAAGATGATACCACAAACGCCATTAAGATGTTACTGCTACAGCCTGCTGCTATGGAAATAATGTCTGTCGCATTAATGCTGTTCCTATAAGCATTGAACAATTATCAAACAAGCTAAATTCAATCCTAGAATTTTACAGAGGAAATGTACACCACCATAAGTACAAGAAGCCCAAAGACAACACTGTACCTTCGTTTTTGATATCAGCAGAGGCATCGGGAGCCCTGGCAGTTCTTGGAAAAGAAGCAGTCCACTGTGATAAATGGATGAAGAGCAAGGAGACAAGGAGGTGACTTGGCTTTACTTCGACCACCCATGCTCATCTGGTCCTTCACCATAATAGGACAATGCAACACAATAACCATGCATAGCTCAACGTTAATCTACAACATGGCTAAGGCACCTGTTGGTTATGCACGTACACTGTTTTTTTATCAATACAAGGACGCCAGTGCAGGTCAGATGATATGTGCACCACTTGTATGGTTGTAGGCCCTGGTGAAAACACCAATGCGCACATAATAAAATATCCTGCGAGAGTAGGGTGTGGCCACAAGAGAAGGATGGAATAGTTCATTGTGAAGATAAAAAACCGTATCCCATGAACTTTTGCTCTATCCCCATGAGCCTAGATTTTAGCCTTACAAGATGGACTTTACTTGGTTGTGATTGGCTGGTGGGATTCTCTCATTTGTTGTTGATATGGAAAAGCAAGAACACAACCAAAAAGCCAAAGTCCCTCTGTTTGCTTAGATGAGAGAGTAGGCTCTGATTATAATGATAATGATATATGGATATATATTTGAAATTTAGAGGGTTTGCTGTGTTAAAGGATCAAGGAGATTTTTTTTTTTTTTTTTTCAATTAATTTTT
>SNQJ01S0146594.1:8250-19250 GCA_010110895.2 Picea sitchensis
GAATCTTGCTTTATATTTTTCAATACTTCTGTCAGCAGCATGTTTTATTTTGAAGAGCCATTTGGAGGATACCACATCTTTACTCTTCAGTCTGGGAACTATTTCCCATACATCATTCTTGATTATGGATTGGTATTCCTCTGTCATGGTATCTGCCCATTCTTTCATCTGAAAGGATTCTTCAAAGCTAGTAAGCTCCTTCTCTAGGAGGTCACACATCAAAGCCGTATAACTGGAAAATGGCTTTGGTATTTTCACCTGTCTCATAGTTCCTTGGGGAACACCATACTTCTCCCCATCTTGAATAATCTCTCTGGCCCAAGCTGGCTTTCTTTTATGGAGGATTATCATCTGAGGTGGTTCTTGAAATTCCACTATATCATGATCTTCTAGAATTTCCTCATCAGGGGAAATTACGTCTTCCCTCACTGGTTCTGCAGCTCTGGGAACCTCCCTCTCTACAGTTCTAGGGATTACAGGTTCCTCTTCATATACTTATTCAATCTTGCATCTTCTTGATTTATTGAGCACTACATCTTCATCAAAGGTCACATCCCTTCTTATATCAATGTGGCGGTGACCTGGTATGTAAATTTTGAAGGCCTTGGAGACCTCACAGTATCCCACAAATATTCCCTTCTTTCCTGAAGGTTCCAACTTGTTTCTCTTCTCTTTCAGCGGTATATGAATAATCTTGAAACAGCCAAATATTTTGAGATGGCTTACCTGCAGCTTCTTCTGTTGAACATCTCTTAGGGGTCTTGAACCCAAGTGCACTATCATAAACAACCATCATTGCTACTTATGCCCATAAGCACATGGAAGATCTTGATCATGGATCATAGTCTTCAAACTTCCATTATCATTATGTTCTTTCATTCGATACATCATTTTGTTGGGGATTGTAGGAATCGCAGTTCCTCTTGATCCCAACATCTGCAAAGATGTTCCTGAGAACTTTTTAGAGGTGTATTCTCCTCCATTACTCGACTGAGTATCTTAATATTTCTTTTGAAAGATTCTCTATCAAGGCTTTTAATTCCCCTTGAACTTGTTGAACACTTCATCTTTAGATTTCCAAAGAGATACCTCGAGGTCTTATGAGAATAATAAATATTTTGAGATGGCTTACCTCTGGCTTCTTTCTGTTGAACATCTCTTCTGGGGTCTTGAACCCAAGTGCACTATACATAAACAACCATCATTGCTACTTCTGCCCATAAACACATAGGAAGATCTTGATCATGGATCATAGTCTTCACAGCTTCCATTATCATTATGTTCTTTCATTCAGCTACACCATTTTGTTGGGGATTGTAGGGAGTACTGAGTTCCCTCTTGATCCCAACATCTCTGCAAAAGTTCACGAACTCTTTTGAGGTGTATTCTCCTCCATTATCTGACCTGAGTATCTTAATATTTCTTTCAGAAAGATTCTCTATCAAGGCTTTGAATTCCTTGAACTTGTTGAACACTTCATCTTTAGATTTCAAGAGATACACTCAGGTCTTATGAGAATAATCATCAATGAATGATACATAGTATACATACCCACTAATGGAGGCCGATGGAATTGGGCCACACACATATGAATGAATGAGTTCTAGGACTCATTCTGCTTTGATGTCTCTCTTCGGAAAAGTGTTCTCGATGTTCTGGATGTAGGATTACATTTAGTCATTATGAATTTTATGCATTCTTATTGGTTGACCAACAATTGAATTAGAGAGAGTGATAGTGATAAACATTAGTTCATATGTTTTAGTGATAGAGATTAGTTCATAGGTTTTACCATCTTTAAATATCTTATAAGTGTTATGAAAAGAATTGTATAAGGAATTGTGTTGGCATTGGTATGAGATTCCTAATAAAACATCACAATAGTCTAACAGAGAGATGTCAAGCTCAATGGTATCTTTGAAGGGACCAACAGAAAAACTTACTACACAATGCTTATTAACCAACAAAAAATGGCCATTTTGCTAGACCTAGAAACGATGATATATAGAGAGATGGGTTATGGTGGGTAGTTGCATTCATTCCACAAGGTTATGGTAAATGAGTTTTGTTTTTTGTTTTTTTGTTTTTATTTCCATTTTCAAGTGTGGCTAATTGAATTTTAACTAGAAATTATGAGTAAAAATAAGATCCAAAGATTTGGTGATATTTTACTTAGTCATTAAGAGTAATGGAGGATTAAGAGTGGTAGGATTGGGGAGAGTGAAAAATTTGGGTTCCAATCAAGGGGTATGGGATGGTGGGGAATATGCATAGTCTAGGGTTGGTTGTCCAATGTATAATGCTTTTGAGGTGGCCCGATGTTTCAATGCATAAAAATATACAACAAAATGTTATTATATTTTATGGAAGTGACACAATTTATTAGGGAAAGAGGAGGAAGGGTTTTTGAAATTAGTTTTTAGATGGCAAGTTGAGTGAGGAACATAAGTAGTATTATGTTTTTGAAGTTGAGGGTTAGTTTTATGCTTATAAGAAAGATGGAAACAAGGGCATATATAAAGCTTCCATTCAATTGATAGGGCATAGATGAAGGCTTGGTCAAGGGTGTTTCTTTTAAATAATGTGACTTCATAAAAAAACACTCTCGAAAATAGAATTAAATTTGAAAATAATCATCTCATTGGTTCTTGAATTTGAAGTTGGATCCAAAGTTTTTTGAAGACATAAATATACTGCTGGAATTCTTTTCCAATTCCTTGATGAACCTATAATAACCTACACATCAAATTGGATAAATATCCTAGAATATAGAAACATTGTCATAAATATTCACAAAAATAATTCCAGGTAGTAATGCACTTTGCAACAAATTTGGAAGAAGCGTCATCATTGTGTTTAATGTAAATTTGA
Source organism: Picea sitchensis (assembly GCA_010110895.2). Taxonomy (NCBI): domain Eukaryota; kingdom Viridiplantae; phylum Streptophyta; class Pinopsida; order Pinales; family Pinaceae; genus Picea; species Picea sitchensis. The sequence goes on from SNQJ01S0146594.1 coordinate 11,122, forward strand.
GGGGTTTCTTTATGGGGATGTGCCCAAGCTTGAGTTATACCATCTAAGGGGTTGTTGGAAAGGAATAACCACTAAGCCTATGTGATGTTTGGGAAGGTCTAAACATATGCATTGAGGATGAGGATCCATGAATCCAATAACTCTTCATTCATTTTCCCGCCATATTTTGGTAAGGTGATTCATGTGTCCAACTAAAACATGGAAGTCTGAGGTTTCTTGCTTGAGTATTCATGGAGGGCACTAACTATTTCTTGTGAAAATTTATTTAGAGATGATTCTACCTCATCCAAGGAGGAATATTCACTAGTCATCATGATAGAAGTAGGTTCAAACCCCTTGATATAAGAGAAATATAGGGTTCTTTGAACTAGATTGAGTAAGAGAGTAGTATATGGGATGATTGAGTGCATCATTTTGTGGGTGAAAGGGTGGCCTACATAAGAACCTAGGATGTTGGTGATAAAAGGTGAAGGTATTGACCTAAAAATAACACAAAGGGAGATCTAGGTGGGAGGGTGTTTCTCCAAAGAATTAGATATACAATATGCTCCCAAGAGCTATTGGGGTGGAGGTAAAGACTCAAAGAACCCAACATTGTAGAAATATCGGTGGATTGTGGAGTGAAAGAACCATAACTTTGAAGGAGCTAGTATGGAATGACTTCTCTAATACAAAATGATGAGAGTAGATACCTTTATAAACCAAAAAATATATTCAATAGAGGGAAGCACACTACCTATAAAATATATTAACCCAAAAGAATAGACAATAAACAAAAAAAATGAAGAAAACATTAGAGAAAAATGGATTACCTTTATTCATTTTGGACAAATTATGTCCTTTTATAAATTCATAATAGGTCCACAAATTCCTTAGTCTATGCATGCATGTAACTCAAAGGATGAAATAAGTGCTACATAATGTAACTGACTAATGCACACCACCTGAAGGATCAAGAAAAGACAAACAAATCAATGCACGTACATCAAGATCTAGAAGATACAACCAACTATCTAAATAGATAGATGGTCCAAGATAAAGTGTTGTATGGAATTATTTAAGAGGGGTTGTTGCTAGGGAGTTGAATTTTGTACAACCTCTTTCATCATGTCATYTGTGTAGCAAACTCAAGAAGTATTAGAGAGTAGAAATAGTCTTGAGAGAGTGTATGTGTAGACCAAAGATATTTTTGCAGTAAAAGATAGTATTGTAGAAGAGAGTAGCCATGTAGCAATGTCATCACAATGAGACAATGTTACCATAGATGTAACAATGGAAGAGATGCAAATGGGAATGTTTGATTCCCATAATGTTTTTTGTGGTGAATTTTTTATAGGGGAAGTAGATTGTGAAACAAAATAAAATTAAGTGGAGTGGACAAAAGAAGAGATGCAATAGTTGAAATAGGAAGAGTTGTGCAAGAGAGTGAAGATGTTGCAAAGAAACAACAAGAGGAAGATTATTGCATTAGAGGAGTGTTTGTAATAAAATAAAAATGAAATGAGGAGATGCTTGAGCAACATGCATTGGTGGAGTTTGTTGAGATAGTCATAATGGTGAAGAAGCAAGGGAATGGGGAGGAAATAGGGACCATTAGGAGGATAAATTTGAGGTGATGAGCCTCGTTGGGTGATTTGTTTAACGATTATTAGAGTTGGATGAGTTCTATAAAGTGGTAGAAGAGATTATGGTAATTATGATGAAGGTAAACCAAGCAATGAAGATAGAAAACTCAATAATGTATATCATTTGTCTGTAATTGTAAAGTGTAAAGGTGCATATTACAAAGACGAAGGATGTTTAATGGAGAATGTCAAATAATGAGTGTATCATAGAGTGGAAGAGGCAAAAGAAGAAAAGAAAGAAAATACAAAGACATTCAACAATTGTTTCTTGTGAGAAAGATGCTCACATTTTCTAACTAGGAGAATCTAATGCATGAACATCATTGGAATTGTAGATATCCTACATATTTTCTTACATATATTTAGTTTTTAATAGTACAAGAAAATTGATTTTATGACCAAAGTGGGAAAAAATGGTCATGAATTTTATAAATATATATGATTAGATTTTGATAATTCAAAATGAACATAATAATAATGACTCATGTATATACATTATTAGTCCCTTCCGAAGGCGCAAAGGGAATATAGTGGTCGATAATTTGTTGACTTCATATTAATATGTCCTTCGACTATAAATTTTCGCATCATCTGTATTGTTCGTACTATAGAAGTAAAAACATTATTTTTTATATATATAAAAAACTTATATGTCATTGTCTCATTGGAGAATATATTCGAGGTATTATTGCCAGCTTCGTTGTTTTTACTTTTTATTACATTTTTACTAAAATGTTTACATACCGAAAGTTTTGAGCATGGATGCTATTTTTTTATGTTTTTTTACTATTAGTCCCTGTCGAATGTGTAGAGGGACTATAGAAATCACATATTAATATGTCCTTTTATTATTATTATTTATTATTATTATTATTAGTCCTTTGTATTTGTATTGAAATTTTTACATACTGAAGGTTAAGAGCATTGACACTTTTTTTGAGGTGCTTGAAGAGGCCCGAAAACTTAAATGTTTACATAGCACGAGGTCTTGAAACAGGCCTGACAACTTAAATGTTTGCATACCGCGAGTCCCTTAGACAACCTGACAGCCTTAAATGTTTACCTAAATAGGCTTCTCAAAGTACCTTTTTCCTCCAATTTTTCCATACAATGATGCAGTGAATTTGGACAATATTGTTGTCCACCGCCAGTTAAATAGGCATTGTATGTTTCATACTTCTTATATGCTTAGAATGCAGTTTGGTCATCATTGAAGCTACATACATTGTTTACTAGTTCGGTGGGTGCTTCTCATTCGTTGGTTCGTTGGTTTTTGCTTGTTGTTGTTTGGTTCAACTTCGAAAGGTTGAGGACCTGCACTTGCGGTTGAACCTGTTGGTGCTTGTTGTTTGATTTTGTTTACTTCAACTTTGCAGGGTTTGGGTCCTGCATTCGCGGTTGGATCTGTTCTTTTTTTTACTTTGTGGGGTCCGGGTGTTGCACCCACAATTCGACCTGCACTTCTGTCGTTCATCATTTCAGAGTAAGTTTCGATGCCATAATTTAATTTTCTATTCGTTCTTTGTTTTTCATTGTTTGCAATTTGCAAGTAAGAATGTTTGATTATTTCTACTGAAATGCTCGTCATATGTTTCTGGTTCCTTTTGTGCTTTGACTGCACTTTGGTAATCATTGGATATACATATGTTCTTTGTTGGTTTAGTGGTTGTTTCTTGTTCATTGGTTTGTTGGTTTGTCGGTTGTTGATTGTTGTCGTTTGGATCAAGTTTACGAGTTTGGGGCCCTGTGGATGCAGTTGGGCATGTTTGTGCTTGCTCCCTGGTTTGTTTCTTCATGTTTTCTTTTATTTACTTTGGATTTGTGGGGTTGGGGTCTTCCATCGACAGTTGGACCCACGAGTGGACCTGCAGTTCTGTTGTTTGTCGTGTCTGGCAAAGTCGAGATCTAGTGCATGTTCTGTGCCTGCCTGTCCTGCTGTTAACTTTTTCTCTAATTCTTTTTCCTAGTTCTGAACCATACCTACATGTCTTTTTAAAATGTTCTTGTAGAAGAAAAGGATACTAAGATGGTTCTACCAAGAGTGGTGTTCCATGGATTGCAAATTGCAGTATTCAATTTCTATGATGCTTGGCATGCAACGTTGCTAGCATAATCAATGTGTTCTGAAATGGATCACACCATTTACATTTGGATGAAACCATTATCATTATAGGATAATTCAGTGTTGACATGATACAAAATAGTGTCATAAGAAATTATTGGACAACTACATGTGAAATTACAATGTCCGCTCTCTTTTTATTAAGATAAAACATGTGCAAAACACACTTTTTAACCATATATGGTGAAATGTTCCCATATCATAATACAACCTCTTTATCCTCTACACAGACTAGTGTGACTAGGATACAATTTGTCTTGTACTTGAAATATGATATGTACACCAAAGATACTACCAAATTATATTTCCATGTCTCGAAGCATATCTGGGTACTTTGCCACAGAAAACCAAAATCACTTATATATGGCCATGCAATTTCTTAATATTTTGTGGCTTGTAATATATTTTGGGCAGGAAAAAGCTTTATATATTTACAACCATGGATGGAGAAAAGAAAAGGTTCATGTTTCTAACTATATTTTATTCTATTTGTTGATTCTCATTTAGTGTATGTACATATTACTTGTTCTCCGTTTCATACCATATTCCATTCATTTTCATTGTATTTTTTGCATTCCCACATTCAAACAAACATAATAGCTGGAGAAAATGAAGGAGTCTTAACTGCAGCGATGGAAGAGGAGATACAAAGGTACATGATTGTACTGTTATTTCATATTCTGTTGTTTTGTATTTCATTTATTGTTTGTATATGTGTTCACCTAGTCTATTGTATGTAGATATTATGTACCTTCCTACATAATAACTTATCTTCATGTCCTTTGTATTTCATGTGCCGCTACATAGAAAAAATTTGAACTCTACTTATTTTTTCTACATGTCTTCCTGCATACTAACTTCCTTCATGTCCATTGTATTTTTCCTGCATTTCTACATTTAAATAAAGAGAGTGGCTAGATAGGATGATGGACTCTTTGGCACAAATGTAGAGGAGGAGTTACAGAGGTGCATACCTATACTCTTATTTCATATTCCAGTGTTTAGTATTTCATTTATTGTCTGTGTATTTGTTCTACTTGTTCTAATACTTTGAAATTTTTTTGTTGTATGTATATACTATGTATCTTTCTACATAGTAACTTATTCTCATGTGAATTGTATTCTCTTTCCTGCTACATTGAAATAGATAGAACTGTATTTCTTTCTTTTACATGTCTTTTTTCATACTAACTTGCCTTCATGTCCACGGTATGTTCGACTGTGCTACATTGAAAGAAATAGATTGGTTGGATAGGAAGATGAATTCTTATATTCCACAGCAGAGGGGTCTATGGTACAATCTTCGAAAAGGTATACCAACTGCGCTAGTAAATCAAACATAAAAAATGGGTGGGGGAATATAATATTGGAATGGAAAACGATGATATGGCAACAATGGGCCTTTGTTGAGACTTCCTACTTCCAAACATTTCCCTCCCCATTTCTAATTTTTCCACTTTCTATTATCCCTTTTTTTCCCCCTCTTCTATACTTAATTTTTCTCATCTACTTTTTCTTTCTGGTTGCTTTGCTTAGTTGTTTTTCCTAAATTTCTAGGTGCATGGATTGGCGAACTCACAGGTTCACATTTATGGTCATGCTTCTACCCCATTCCATACTTTCCCACTTTTTCAATCGCGGGTTCCCGGGCTAGCACATTCAAGATTTCACCTCTATATTAAGAGGTTATGCAATATACAGATTGGTCATTGTACCCCCCCCCATCACACCCTATTTACTATTACACATTTTTTCAGTCAAAAAATTTGAGGCATATAATTTGACCACCGGGTCGTCATGTTTCCTGAGTATCCCTTGACACCCTATTTCGTATTCCATCTCCTTCGACCTTGTATGTGACATTCAAAACAATTATGGACAATATACAATGCATATTCTTATTTAGTCCTTCTGATGTTCATCTACACATGCTTGCATCAGAAAAATTTGGACTAGTAACATGGACATGAGAATTCAATCATCACAAACATCAACAGACCAATAAGGCCAAAGGTAAATATGCATACATTATGTTCCTCATATGTTTACCAAAAAAATATCCTCATCTATTTATTCATCTATGCCATGGTGAATATGTTGATGTCATCTGCAACACATACTTTGCAGTTCACAAGAAGTATCAACAAATGCAAGCGAGATGCTGAACATAGTGCAAGTTTTACAAACTAAAATGTATGGTTGCAAAACTTTGGCTCCATACGTCATCAAAGTCGTGTGTCTACTTGTACATTTATGCCAGGAAAAAGAAAACAAAAAAATAATGCACACTACCATTCACATTACTTTTCCTATTCAAAAAATGTCACCGGGTCTAAACTAGTAACACCCAAAATACTATCAATAGAGGGCTTGAACAGCCATTGAACTAGACAAGTGTTCATCGGGGACATATTGGTCATCTATAGCACCTACTTAGACAAGGAAAACAAAACTAGATCCATTATGTGTGCTGACATGACAGACAACGAGGCCCTAATGAAAGTCACACTAACTATTCCCACACAACTTGTCCAGAAACATGTAGAAAAGATATTGCCAGGTAATGGGATATCAATTACAAATTTTAATATAGTTCCCAAAACAATATATGACCATGGTGATTGTGATCGGATTATATCGCTCAACGAAACAAGTATTGTGGAAAAAACTCTCGCTATTTGTTCAGAATATTGTTTTGTCCTGGACACAACTATCAACCAACTTGCACAGAGAAATGGCATTTACCCAATTGGAACCATTGGTGTAGTTGTCACACTCGTGAGAAAACTTGGCTCGCAACACATTCTTCATATAAAATATGGATAGTCAGACAACAACAAGGAAATGGAACCATTCTCCATATCCAGTTTTGTCCTTTACTTTCACATGTCCATGTATCTCAGTTATGTTACACAAATATTTCACTATTCCATGTTGTAGCTGCAATTGTTCGACACCTATTCAAATTGTTTTTCCTCAATGGAACAACAATTGCATAAAGGGAAATTTCCACTTATGCTCTTCAAAAATATAACAAAGAAAAGAGATGTTAAAAAAGGATCTTTTGCACAAACCAAGCAACATTTGTAACAGAATTGCGAACAGACATGGTACATGATCTCAAGAAACTAGCTAGCTCTACAACTATTGTCTGTATACATCTACAATTTCATCCTCACTTTGCTCATACAAATTTCCTTCACCAATTTTCTGCAGTTTTTTTCTTTTTTGTTGTGCAGTTGTATATTATATTGTTCAATATATTAACTACTATGCTCACATTCCCAGGTTGAGGGTGTTTCAGTTGCAGTGAATGTGTACTCGACCCCCTTCGAGCCTGTATGTTCCAAATGAAACTCTCCTGCTTATGCTTCTTCTTTCATAAGTGATGATACAATTGATTGTTTGTGATGCAATAAAAAATGTCCTTACATATATAGACATTGCCTCAATGCTGCCATCTGAACCATGGGAAACACAATCATACATTATAAAATTAGATAACCTTGGTTACAATATGTGCTTCCTGGGTTAGCAGAATTGTCATATGAAGAATACCTACAGAAAAAGGCAAACAGTGTCTACATGTTGCACGACTTTCGGATACATAGCAAATTTACCTTAAATGAGGAAAATTGATTTGGATTTTATGAGCAGAAAAAAATGAATACAATTTATTAATAGGTGCTTAACACAAAATAACAGAGATATAGTAAAAAAGGATTTCTATTCAATAAGGAAATAAGCTAAAACTGTAAAATGCAGTGAAAAACAAGCTTACTGAAATGGTGGCGGCTTATCTCTGAGAAAAGATGTGACAGTTGTGCTCATTCGCAATAATATGGTTACAATGAGGCTCTGAAGGCATTTTTACAATAAACAGGAATGTCAAAAACCCTAGACATCCAAAAACCTAATCGTAGGAGATGAAGTGCCAAAAGTCATGTGGGCCCCATTTGGATAAGTTAGTACATCAACTTCTCGGGGTCGTAACTTTTGCATACAATCTTCGTTTGGGGCTCATGATAGCTCGTTGGAAAGGTATCTTCAAGGATATTCATTTTGGGGGATTGAATAGAGCCTTCAGCTATCATTGAGAATATCGATCCCAAAAAACCTTCATTTAGGCCCTCAAAATGGCCCAAGAAGTTAAAAACTGCTAAAAATAGTAAATTACCAAAATTGTCGGAAAACTGTTTTGAGCCAGTTGGAAAAGGTGGGTGGCCACTGATATCCACCTAGATCAATCCCTCCTCCTTAGGAAGAAATGGTCTCCATTGCATTGAGTTCCCCCATTAGATGAGAAAAGTTTTGTTGAATTTGGCTCCGGTGAGCCACTTGTCTTGGTGTAGGAGTTGCCCTGCTTTGACGACTCGATAAAG
>SNQJ01S0146594.1:28414-39291 GCA_010110895.2 Picea sitchensis
GAATTATGTATTGAAGGGGGGGGGGAGGGTTTGAATAGGTGGCTTCATCATGGAATGGACTACACCCTTACAGATCCATAGCAATGTATGTTTTCTCTTCAAATATTCTCCTTCCTCTTCCATGTTTCATAGAACCCTCTCTTTGGCACCAAGAACATCTTATATATACAATAGTTTATACATTTTCACAAGCAATAGAGGTATTATAATATCCTCCAACACTCTCATACCAAGATATTGTTTTTATTCTCCCATCAATATAGGACCCATTGAAATCAATGATGGAACAAAAAAATCATGATAAAACAAATGATTTGCTAAGATATGGAAAAACTACTTGGTGGAAGAACTTTGCAAAGAACCATAACTGGGTATAAACAAATAAAGGGTCATAGGAATCTACAAATGTATCTTTTATAAATGATTTTTTCCAACCTACTAAGGAGTGTGATGTAGACATTAATATACTAATGATGTAGGGATTATAAGAGTTGCGTCATGTGACCATATTATGGGTAAAACTAAAAAGGTTATTACAAATGTCATGAAAATAAATGGCCACCTCGGATATCTATTCAAAATATGGGGATTTTAAATTGGAAATATGTACTGGGAAGGGGGTTCATCAAAAATATTTTAAGACATTCTTTTATATCTAGTAAAATTGAAAGTATTCTTTAGTATCCTATGTATGTAAATGATATTTCATAGATTACTAATTGTACCCGGTATAAGCACATAATCGCATTAATCTTTGCTTTCAATTTTCTCCAAAATTTCAAATAGTCAACCACTTGTTCTCTAAAGGTTTCATTTTCTCACTACTATCACAATGTCACTCTTTAAGATATGTCTTCCACTACACCTCATTGTCATCCATTAGTGGAGTCCCCCCTCCAAGGATTCACACACTCAAAACACATGTGAAATAATATGCTATATAAGTCCATTTTAAAATTAAGGAAATTAAAAAAATAAAATAAATATGTGTGCCATACCTTACAAATTCCTGCTAAGAGATACACAAATGCATGACACATTTGCATTAATAACTCGTTAGAGTGATCTGGGCTAGGCCCGAGATCAAAATCACTAGCTACCACTATAACCCAAGAGTATATCCAACAATTGGTAAGACAATAGTCCAATAAATTATGACTTAATAAGAGCTCAGATATTTGAAGACGTGTCATCACCATTAAAAAATATGATTAAATGTAGTTGATTCCCATACATCATTAAATTCCCTAAAATTAGTTCCTAGATAAATAATCACTCACCTAAATGAATAGGTAATATATTATATTTTGTGCATTTAATACACCTTATAATCTATGGTAAAACCTATACATGTCATGAATTAGACTGAACAACCAAACCAATTTTCACCTCATGGGTCAAACCAAAAAACCTAACCAATTTTCACACTATAGCTAAGATCACACATACCAACCAATTTTCACATCATGGCTCTAGATCTAAGTAGATAATCTAGTAAAACATTTTTTTGTGACGTCTATATGCAATGTTCTCCATATTAAACTCAATATAAATATTACATTTATCATAATTTTTATGAATGTATCCCCTTCTTCCCCAAACTTTATATTTATTATATTATATATAAAAGATCATCTCCAAGCCTAAGACATGATTCTTAAAAGAGTATCTACATGTTTTCTATTAATAATTGAAACATTTAGTCATATCTTAGAACTTTGATTAATTATCACCAATCATATCTAAGTAGGATTTAGATTATTTTTTTATATAATACAAGAGAGTTTATCTCAAAAATGGTTTTGATATTGATTTTTTTAGATATTGAGTTAACAATACATGTTTTTATAATTTTGTGGTAGTTTTTTTTTTTTTGAAATTTTAATATTTTCACAAGATCATCATGATTTAACTATAAATTCTCTCTTTTCAATGAATTAAAAAAAAACTACAATAAAACAATGAACAAAAATTTATGATTCTAAGATACCTTTTTTTTAACATGCATACTTTACCATAACTTAGGATTAAGATTATTGCATCTTAGAGTATGTACCTCTTAGAATTTGTGTAGTTTCAACCTCATGTTAAGGGGTTTGTGAAAATTGATATTAGAACCGTATCTCTTCCATCATTTAGTCACTATATGTGTAGTGTGTTTTTCACCATTCTTTAAGTAATGTAATTTAATTTTCGTTTTATCTTTATGTTATTTTTTTATATGAATGCTATCTTGCATTTTGTTGTTAACATAATAAAATTTATGCGTAAATAGTTAATGTATTTAAATTGTATGTTTTGTTAATGTTGGGTAAAATACATTTTTTATCCTAACCCTATTTTAGAATGCTTGTTAATATCTTTTTTTTTTCTTTTTTTCATTATTATCTTAAATGATACTTATTATTTCTTTACTTATTTAAACAAATACCTAATCTAATATATTTTCGCTTGATTTATTATTTATCTAAATATTTTAAATGTATCTAATATACTTTTTTTTGTATGTAATATATTTTTTTTAATTTTAAATGATATTTATTAGTTTTAAAAAACTTAAATTAATAAAATTTTCTCATTTATTTATTTTTAATTTCATACATCTCACATAATTCATATTTCCCATAGTTCATATCCAACAAGAATATACTTCATATCCAACCAGACTACATTGTATTTATCTTAAAAACATGGTTTTTTTTTTAATCAAGTAAGCTAATAAACTTGTTCTAATGTAACATCGTAAGTAAGATAATTACAATTTCGACTGCTCCAACCATTTCCCAAATACAAACTATTATATCATCTCATGGACACTACTACCAACCCCAGCTTTTAATATTCATATGCTACGAACTATTATATCATCTCTTTTCAACGAGTTAAAAAAGATCGTTTTGCAATTATTCCGTTAATTTAAAATTTTGTTTTGCAATTATTCCGTTAATTTAAAATTTTGTTTTGCAATTATTCGGTTAACTATTCAGTCTTTTTAATCTATAGGTATAGGTATGTGCAGTAATAGTTAAAAACTCTTAAATTATTTAATACATAGTGAATATGAATTATGTGGATTATTGTGCACAGTATCAAATATATGATCTGAATTTAACCTCATCCTAAATCTCATTGGATAAACATAAAACTTTGATTCGGTTAGAATAAAAAAATCTTAGAATAATCAAATCCTATATTAATGTAGAATAAAAAAATCTTAGAATAATCAAATCCTATATTAATGTAGTTTAATTGATATTTAGAAAATAAAAATAAACAAACAATATAGAAAAAACTTATGATATTTAGTTTAATTGGAACACCTGAATTTTATTGACTACCAGAACTGTAATATGATTATTAAAGAAAAGGCATTGCACTACTTAACAAATTATAATTTTGATTATAAAGTTTAATCCTATCCATACTTCAATGATTTCTGTGTTGTAAAATAAGAGGACAGGCTTGAATTAACTATTCAACTATTGAGAAGAGTTCATTCCGGTTTGAATTGCCTTATTGAGTAAGGGTCGGTGTAAATAACATCTAACTACTAGATACTTCACTGCTTTAAGAGCGGAAATGAGACCAGTAAGCTAAGTGGTTTTAAGCGGCTTTAGAGATAGGGGAAGGAAGAAATACTTCGGCCAGTTCCACCCACAGGAAACAGCTTTGTATCGGGTTCCCACGGATGGTCAGAAGGGGCTCCCATACCCCAATAATAATGGTAGAGTCGATTGCCAATAGCTCTTGGCCCAGTCGATCGCTCTTAGCCCAGTCGATTACTCTTGGCGCAGTCAATTGTCGATACCAAACTGGTTGGTCTTAGAAAAGGTATATACAAAGCTCGCTCTATCCCTCCGTGCATCTCTGTGATGGGTAAATTTCCATGAGAAAGTTCACCTTCCCTTCCAAAGGAGAGTTCAGTGAGCAAGGGCTTGCTTTCAACATTTGGAAGGGGAGAGGAATAACTGGATCTCTATCCATAGTTGTCTCTCATATATATATATATTAATTCAAACCGTTTCAAATATATTTTGATTAAAGCATTTAATCCCATTCATACTTCAATTAAAAAAATTAATCCTATCCATAGATCACCTGAATTTTATTGAGTACCAGAACAGTCATATGATCATTAAACAAAAGACGTTGCATTGTATCATCATCAAACAAACACAATATAATCATTTATGTGCGATTGTTACATCATAGTTAAGGGAAGAATTGTATCTACAACATACCAAACTATAATAAAGAATTATGCTCACTTCTTATGCAATTGCTCAAAAACAAAATCAAAGACTCTACCCCAGAGAGGAAGTTGGAAGGCCTTTTTTAGAAAAAAAAACTTAACTAGTTTTCCCCTCTCTTTGAAGAATGTCATCGGAAAAGGCTACAGTCAATCTATTGTTTTTCCCTCTCTTTGAAGAATGTGATCGGAAAAGGCTACAGCCAGTCGATTGTTTTCCCTTCACTTTGAAGAATGTCATCGGAAAAGGATAGCAAGATGGATAACGACGATCTGTATTCTGCTATAGATTTCGAAAGGTGAAACACTCTCTCTGTCGGTTGGTTTTAGCAGCGATCACATTTCTTGTTCATCTTATGCAGACGTGATCAGCTCGGAGCTGCAGGGGGGCCTTCATAGCAGAAGAGCGAACCGAACGCCTCTGATTCCCAAATTCCATGTTCGTCACTGTTCAAACATTTATAATGGGCCATATGGCTTGGCTGCCCGACTGCGGACACATGCGGGACTACAGTAGGATGGATGGTCGGCCGACAGTGGGACCACATGGCGGCCCGACAGTGTGAACACACTTGGCGGGCGTGAACCTGGCGGTCCGACAAGAGCACACTTGCTGGACGTGAGCCTGGCGGGCCGACAGAGAGACACATGGCGGGTTTGACACCTGGCAAGACGACACAGGGAGGGTGTGACACTTGGAAGGCCAACACATGGCGGCTTTGACACTTGGCAGGAAGACACACGGCAAGTGTGACACCTGGCTGGCTAACAGGGGGACACATGGTGGCCTTGACACCTGTCTGGCCAACAGGGGGACACATGGCGCCCATGACACCTTGCAGACCGACACATGGTGACCTTGACACCTGGTGGGCCGACACATGGCGGCCTTGACACCTGGCGAGCCGACACATGGCAGCCGTGACACCTAGCGGTCCGATAGGGAAACACATGGCGTCTGTGACACCTGGCGGGCCGACAAGGGGACACATGGCGGTCTTGACACCTGGTGGGCCGATAGGGGGACACATGGCGGGCCGGCAAGCGGACACATGGAGAGTTTGACACTTGGCTGCCAAAGGGTACTTGGCAGGTGTGAGACATGGCGGGCCGACAGCATAACACATGGCAGGTGTGGGTCGACAGCGTGACACTTGTGGACTGAAGGGGAACTTGGCGGGCTTTGAATTTGCCCGTTGGCCATCCCTGAACGTGCCACTTGGCATGGACCACATGGCGGGCCTAGATGGCCACTTGGCAGGCTGCCTATGGGTCACTTGGCAGGCCTCATTGGGACACTTGGCAGAATCCAAAGCAGCCAGTTGGCGGCCTCTCATGCAGCCACTTGGCGAGCTCAATCTCTTCACTTAGATCATGAGCGGCCAAGCTTCTGTCAGGGGAACACGGGCACAAGTCGCACAACACAGGAAGGATTCTGGCCAGGCTCATGGAATTCGAAGTCGACTTGCGAAGAGCCGAATCGGCTTTAAACGCGAGGGAAGCCATCTCCGAAGGCGAGCTCAGCGAGTGGAGTTTATGCATGGGGAGAAGGGGATTGTCGCGCCCTCTCAAATTCTTGGACGCAGTCATAGATCGCTATGACTTTCAGTAGATTGGACGGAACTTTGGATGAAACCCAGTAAATGTAATTGCCCATAATCCCTGTCCTTTTCCTCTGATTCTGGTATTCTGGTTAACGCTAATATGTTCCGTTTATCGGTTAAAGTCCGATAGTGAGCATGCTGGCTTAGTGGAAAAGGTCAACACGAATGTGCGTGTGACCAAGTGCCTTGCATTATGGAATCTGCAACTGGGCTGGTAATTCGGCGGTATCATACTCAATGAACATAATACTTAATATTACTACACTTTTCAATGGAGTTCTCTCCGGAACTAAATATTTAATAATATTAATTACTTGGTGTAAATAAATTATTTTTAATTAAAATTAATTTTTTATTAAATATTAATAATTCTTTAAAATATTATAATTAAAAATTAATAATCGAATATTATAAATAAAAAATAATAATAATAATTTCATAGCTAAATAATATTTTAATGCACTACTTTATAGTATTTTTGTTTAATTTCGATATATATTGAGATTTGGTCTAAAAATAACTGATTGCATATAGGTCTCTTGAGTATAATGATTAAAAATAATATTTATTTTAAATATTATTATTCCTTCAAAATATTATCATTAAAAAATATTATAATTATAATTTTCATAGCTAAATATTTTAGTCCATTTCTTTTCATTATTTTTTTTATTATTGACTCCCACATAATGATAATAGTTGAATAAGTCTAACCAGCCAAATAATATTATCTCAAATAGTTGAATAAGTCTCATGAGCCAAATAATATTCTTAATGCACACGTTTTTATTCTACTTAATATTTTAAATTATACATATTAAGATTTAGCTGAAAGATAATTTCCATGTTATATATGTGGTATGACATTGTGGATTATATCGACCTCGACCTCCATAACAACCTCTTATGGACCGGCCTCCATCACCTTTTATTTGATAGCCTCCTCCCCATGGGGCTTAATTTGGATTTGGTAGTTCAGTTTGTTCCTATCATTGTGTTGGCATCTAGATGTACTATGCATGGGTTCTTCACAGATGGTGCACCATTGTTGTTTAGCATTCTTCATATTGTGTGGGAAATCTTGTGTAGAGTGGTTCGTCATGCATTCACAAATGTCACAAAAATATTCAGTGTGTATTATTTTGACATCTTGTTATTTGTTGGTCGACTCTCTATATTTGTAACTGTTTTTTGTATGACCCTCATTCATATTGATTGTGCACCATAGGTTTGATCTTCTTATTACAAGGTTTTGAATCAATCTCTACATGCTTTCTAGTTTTTCCTCCAACCTTTTATCAATCGACAAAGTAAATCAATTGTCATTAGACTTGATTTGTTGTGCTTTCTTTAGTGCTTCTTTGCAAATTTCATCTTCTGTATCCTCAATGGTACTCTAATTATTTGGAGCAAGCTGATAATGAACCATTGCACAAGAAATTCATTGTAAATTTTGTAGGGGATCTCACTAAGCAGATCTTAAAATATTGTATCATAATCTATGATCGACTCACTTGGAATTTGTTTGATCTCCTTGAGTTTTTGTGACACCAAATGCTTGACATCTTAGGTTTTAAAGAATTATAAAAATCCTTTCCTCATATCGTATTTATCTCTATTATGTCATTCTATCAAATTAACGAACTAGGTAAACTCTCTTCTTCTTAACACACTCGCAAATTGTGCCATCTGCTTTATCTTCGCCACTTGTGTTAGAGTTTAAGCTATTATTAGGTTTCTTTTCAATTTACTAGATAACCATAGCCTAGATAGGAGCACTGAGAGAAACACAATCACAAGAGATGCATCATTAATCCCGGGAAACCCTCATGGGGGAGAAAACCCAGCAAAAACTTCCTTAATATAGATAGCCAATACAACGCTAAGAGAATAAACCAAACAATACAGAAAGTCCTCTCCCAAGTAATGTGCCTCTCTCTCTCTTCCTTCTTCTCCAACTGCAGCTCCAAACTTTTTCTCTAGATGATCAAGTGAGTGATTGAACAAACGAGGCGTTGGACTCCTTTATTTATACAATATGGCAGGTGCTAAAACGAAGTGTCTTTTCACTGGCAGGGCCAACTTCTCATTTTTCATATTAAAATTAGGGTTTGACCAATCTGCAAAAGGGGATTTGGTCATTTACAATGCCCGACATGATCAATCCACAAAAGGGGATTGATCTAATGAATAATACATCAATAATAAATAGAATACTCTTTACAGTTACAATATTTCAACAGTCCCCCTTAACAAGAAGGGTATTCTACAACAGTATCAGGTGAGAGAGAGAAACATCATCAACAACATCTTGGAACACTGACTGGTGTATCTATAAATCATCAGAAGTTTTTCTCATCATCAATAGCAGAAACAATACTACACAAAAGTTGGAGCATCATCAACATCAACACTAGGTTGAGAGTCTTCAACACGAGGCTGACATCACAGCATGAAGTTGGCTAAACAATATCATTAACACGGAGTTGGCATCACAATACAATACTGACAACACATCATCATCAGCACAAAGTTGGCATCACAACATGAGGATGGCAACACATCATCATCAGCACGAATTTGGCATCACAACACGAAGCTAGCATCACAGCACAAGGCTGACACCACATCATCACAACAAAAATTTGTTAACACATCATCACAACACGAGGTTGGCACATCATCACAGCACCAGGTGGGCACATGATCACAGCACCAGGTTGGCACTTCATCACAACAAGAGGCTGACACATCACAGCACTAGGCTGGCACATCCTCAACACGAGGCTGGCATCACAACACTAGGTTGGCACATCATCAACACGAGGTTGGCATCATAGCACTAGGCTGGCACATCATCATCATGGGGTTGGCATCAAAACACTATTCCCCCTTTTGAGGGAGGTCCTTACAGACTACACCAAGCTTACCTCAAAAGTGCTCAAACTTTAGATGAGATAGAGGCTTGGTCAACACATCAACAACTTGTTCATCTGTGCTAAGATACTTGAGCTTTATGGCTCCTCTATGCACCATATCACAGATGTAATGATATTGGATCTCTATGTGTTTTGACTTGTCAAGGAACACAGGGTTCTCTGTCATTTTTATGCAGCTCTAGTTATCACATAGGATTAGGGTTTCTTCCATATCTAGATCAAATAGACCTGCCAACAACTTCTGAAGACATATGGCTTGATAACTGGCAAAACATGCAGCAATGTATTCTTCTTATGTCATGCTGAGAGCATTGTTTGATTTCTTCCTACTCTGCCATGAGATTATGGCTAACCCTAGACTGAAACAACATCCTGAAGTGCTCTTCCTATCAAAGAAACTTCTAGCCCAATCTGAATCAGTATAACCACTCAGTCTAAAGTCATGATCTCCATCATAACTGAGACCACAATCTAATGTACCCTTAAGGTACCTCATCACATGTTTTGCAGCAGTCATGTGAACACATCTGTGCTCTACCAGAAACTGACTCAAGGTGTTCACAACAAAACATATATATGTCCTGGTGTTTGTTAGATACATCAATGATCCAATGATCTATCTGTACATCGTAGCATCAATCATTATGACGAAGTATCAACCAGGAGCTTCAACTTTGTTTCCATGGGTGTATTCATGGACTTGCACTCCAACATATCAAATATCTTCAGGATTTCAACTGCATACTTCCCTTGGTTAAGGAAGATCCTCTCTGGGCTCTGTTAGGCCTCAAGACCTAAGAAATAGTGCATTAGGCCAAGGTATTTCATCTCAAATTCTGCATCGAGCTTCTTCTTACATTCAATGATGAGATTTTTTTCTCCAATTAAGAATAAGTCATCCACATACAACAATATAATAGGCTCATCATTCATAACCTTGAAGTAAAGGTTAGAATCAAATTTACTCTTGGTAAATCCCAAGCTCATCAGAAAACTAGCAATCCTTCCATACCAAGCTCTATGAGCTTGCTTCAATCCATACAGAACCTTCTTCAACTTGCACACATGAGTATTCATGACTTCAACTTCAAATCCTTGAGTTTGTTCTATATACACTTATTCTTCAATGACATCATTCAAGAAGGTTGTTTTCACATCCATCTGGTGTAAATTCCACTTCATCTTAGCTGCAAGGGCTATGATGTTTATGATCGAAGTGTATCTGGCTACGGGAGAAAATGTCTCTTCATAGTCAATGCCTTCCTTTTGTGAAAATCCATGAGAAACAAACCTTGTTTTATATTTCTCAATACTTCCATCAGCAATATGTTTTATTTTGAAAATCCATTTGGAAGATACCACATCCTTGCTCTTCGGTCTGGGAACTATTTCTCATACATCATTCTTTATGATGGATTGGTATTCTTTTGTCATGGGATCTGCTCATTATTTTTTTTGAATGGCTTATTCAAAGTAGGTAGGCTCCTTCTCTAAGAGATCACACATATATAACTGGAGAATGGTTTAGGCTTCTTCACTTGTCTCATGGTTCCTTTGGGGACACCGTACTTCTCTCCATATTGAATAAGTTCCCTTTCCCAGGTTGGCTTTCTCTTGTGGGAGATCATCTGGGGAGGTTCTTGAGATTCTACTATGTCATGATATTCTCGAATATCCTCGTCAGAGGAAGTTATGAATTCCCTCACTGGTTCTGCGACTCTAGGAGATACAGGTTCCTCTTTATATACTTCTTCAAGCTGGCATCTTCTTGATTTCTTGAGTGTTGCATCTTCATCAAAGGTTACATCCCTGCTGATCTCAATATGATGGTAAACTGGTATATAAACTCTGAATGCCTTGGAGACCTCACGGTATCCAACAAATATTCCCTTCTTTCCTAAAGGGTCCAGCTTGGTTCTCTTCTCTTTTGAAATATGTACAAATTGTTGATTAAGGTTGGTTGTCATTGATGTCAACCCTTGAAGAAAGACCCGTAGCACAAAGGTTTGGGTAATGGACCCAATAGTGTTTGATGTAAATATGACTCATTATTGTTTTTTCATGGTTGATAATAAGTAAATATGG